>JAODAF010025159.1:0-12038 GCA_027574765.1 Molpadia intermedia
TAACATGATGGATGAAATTCACACTTGGCATGTAGATGTACAAATATGTGTAAATATGCCCTATTGTTTGTGCACATCTCAAGAAAACAAATGAATAGACGAGACTTAACGTAATATTCTTAAAACATAGACTAGAAATAACTAGACATCTGTGTTTTATATTACTTGTATTCTTGGTATGGTGATATATTTGATGTTACTAGGGAAGAGCTCGTCTCGTTAATATGCATGAGTAGGACGGACTAACGAGTTTACCACAATAAATAAACATGTAAACACAATATCCCAATAACGATGAATCCAAATTCATATCTGACAAATACCTCATGATGACTAGATGTTTGATACGATGTTAGTTAATGGTAGGATGCTAATTATTCATATTATATTCTGAGCTGACAGGTCTTAGTACGTTGACACAGAAAATGTGTTGTATTATAACATGAATATAATCAAATAATAACATATATCTTGTATATCTACATATTAAAAGTACTTAAATGTTGTCCCATATAAAGCTGTTTCAAACTGTGTCTGTATGACTACATACATACCCAATTGGCAAATTTGAAACAGAATCCACAATCGGTCTATCACTTTCTGGTTACAAGTTTAAAATGGTTATAACTTGCAATTATAGACATTGAGCGGAGTGAGGTTATGGGAAACTACCTAACTTCCTCTTGAGGTGTATGGGTAATTTAATGTTGTTATCAATTTCACACAATGTCAGCACTTAGATTTGGGGGAATACATTTATTCATCCCGTTTTACTCTGTACTATTCAACTAATGAATTAATAGAATAATATTCATTCAACGAAGAATGTTACCCAACAGTGTTTTATAATTCAGTTCAATGTAAACTATAATCTACAGGATGCTTTGATCCAAATGACAAGACACCACCCACTGTTGTCAACTGTCCAAGTTCCACCACCATAGTTGTAACATCTATGGACACGTCTCAGGTTTCCTTTGATGTCCCGACAGCGACTGACAACTCTGGCTTACCAGTCATGGTTTCATCGACTTATATTACTGGAGAGAAGCTGAAAATCGGAAAAAATGATATAATTTATACATTTACTGATGCAAATGGAAATATTGCTACCTGTCAGATTGAAATTGTTATAAAAGGTAACGTTACATGCGCCATGTTTTGGGGCAGACTTTTCAGTATTTTAGTGGCATATTGGTAAAATGAAATCGGATTTAGTACGTACTGGGTTCCTACAGTCTGGTTTGTTCTCTAACATCGTTACTGTTAAGTCAGCGCAACCAGCCCTATAACTAGACATGAACAACTTATGGGCTATGAGTACATCATACTGGCAATGAATTCAGAACCCTTAAAGTAATCATATCGTCTGGACATCGTTAAAAAAAGAGACTACTTTCTAATCGTAATAATTCTACACATACATACAGGTAATATGGTAATAAATGCCATATGGTGTAGATAATTATCGCCCGGTTAAATCACCACATACGACATCGTGCGCATGCGCCTTTAATTAACATACGCCTCCCAATAACATCGATATGACATTTTAATTTAACGTTTATTTGAGTAAACTTTATTTGAAAGCATGTGTAATTGGCTTTTATTATTGTTGACGAATACAACATGATTTTCAAATAAAGTAGAACAGCTAGTAATGCCATCCACATGCACGACTGCACTCATTGCTCTTAATAAGCCAAGTCACCTGAAACCAATCTGCTAGAATACTAGAGAAAAGTTAAGTTAAAAAATAACAGTATAATGTAAAATAATAGCTTATGGACAATACGATATTGTGTTCCATTGACATTACGTTAGAGAGAGAGTGTCTTCACGACATTACAATACATTCATGTACGCCCAACGTCCTATAATTGTAAATTATTAGTCAAATATCTCTCACATGAAATATAATTTCCTCTTGCCGATATTTCTTTTTCTACAGTTGATAACGTTTCTTACTCCGATGGTCGATTTCTCACTTGCCCTTCAGATATTGCTGTAAATGTGAGTGAGTCAAGTAATTATATTGCAATGTACTGGGATGAACCTTACCTCAGTAGGTATGCAGTGGATACATTGGTCAACAAAAGTCATCAACCAGGAGATATGTTTCCCATCGGAATGACTACAGTGTCTTACACCGTTAAACAGAATGAGAAGGTGCTTGATACATGCATGTTCAATATCCAAGTTGATGGTAAATACTTTATTCGTTTTTCATCCGCGGTCGAGAGCTGCACATATCTCTAAGTTGTAGTGATGTTCATCTGGATTATGTGCTGAATAGATGTGGTCATTGGTGGTTATATCAATGCAATTTACAGAAGCTGTTCGGAAGGAAGATATGAGGCATCATCAAGCAAATTTACATTTCTTCACATCGCCAACAATATTAAGCTGATTTCATTATACGAATTATCTGTGGATACATAGTTTCAAGTCTTGCCAATACAATGTTGGCTCTATATATATAGCAGTGTTCTTAGAGGGATGGGCCTCCCCTCATGGACTCGGACTATATGTTGTCGTTAGTGTTCTTACCGTATTTTGTCTCTACCTAAGACTGCCCCTTCTTCACAAACTCTAAACTGAATCCATGAACGGTTTCAACTCGAAACGATATAATTTCAATTATTAATAATTAATTAACCTGAAGTAAGGTGATTGTTTTTGTCAGTATATAAATATTGTTAACATTAATTTCTCTCAAACAGATACCAGTCCTCCTACCATATTTAACTGTCCTTCGATGAAGGAAGTTATATCTTGCAGACGACTAAGGACCGTTTATTGGTTTGAGCCGTTCGCTATCGATAACTCCCAAAATGAAGCCATTCTTTTTCAGACACATATTCCTGGTGAATCGCTATTCCGGCTCGGAAGAACGACGGTATCGTATGCTTTCCGCGACGATTCCGGCAATGCTGCTACTTGTGAATTCATCATTGTTGTACATAGGGGCTCGTGTATGGTGTTGACTGGTCGTGGTCGTATTATTCTTGCATGTTTATTAGTGGTGTTTAGCATCTTATTCACTATTTACGTTAATAGCCCAAAACTAAAGAAATACACATTCAATGATGATCGTGTTCAGTCTGACTAAAGTTCTCATGACCAGACTCAATGAGCAAATTAACACTTAAGAACGAACGTAATCAGTAAAACAATTCTGTTATCTATATTATAGTAGTTATATATACTCATGACCTGGAGAGATGAACAAACCCACACGAATCAACGTATATAATCAATATATCATAAGAAATTCTATCGTCGATCATTTATAGTCTATAGTTATTATTTTTCTCATGACTAGGCGCGATGATCAATTCAACACGGTGAATGTACGGTATATAATAAATATCCTCAGTATATTCTGCTGTCTAATTTTATGGTCTAAGAAACGTATGTTACTTATGACCATGCATGCGCGATAATCAAATCAACACGAAACATCGCATATAATCAATATCATCAGCTTATTTTGCACAATATTATCCATTGCTAATATCATATATAGTCTATGCATATTGTTTATCTTGCTGATGACGTATGTATATAATAATAGCTATCATCGTATAGTTAGTTACACTAAAAGTAGCTGACAAACAAATTATGCCAAATTTAAATTAAACATACAATTTCCGTATTACAAACATGAACAAACAAAGGAACAAACGGATTAATGATGCAATCATGTACTGTATATATTAGTTCACTCTAAGGCTAAATGAAAATGATAGGGGCTTTGGAGGTTCTACACAAATAAAAAAGAAATTGTCATATTCACAATATAATATATATACTGGTGCAAAGTTGGGTTTCATGAGTTATTTGATCGATACGATTTTATTGGTTCCGATGGCGAAGACTTTCGTGATAGCGTGTGAGCACGCGGGGATATGTTTGTGTCCCACACTTGCTTGTCATACTGATATGTTGAATCTGTTGCATACTTCATGCGTATCACAAGATATATTTTTAGTATATATCTAGTTTAATTTTTAACTTAATTATGGTGGGATGGCGCTTAACGTAGTACCTTATGCTTATCTTCATAATTGACAAAAAATACGTCTTGTTATCTTTCAATTGACAAGTGAAATTCATATGATTTGGCAAATTGTCACATGGATGTTATATGGTAATTTATCAATATTAATCATTTTCTGGAAGGCTGTAAACATGACCCCGCTGGAAAGACATATCCTGTTTTAGAATGATAATAACATAGTTACCTATCATGACAACCCCAAACACACAATTCAATTGCTTTTAGAGTGATGTAATATTTGTGTTTAATATACAATAGGTTCGTTCAATAAACAGTTTTACTATTTTTCACTCGTATTTGTATCAGGTTCTGTGTATTTTCTTACCTTCAGGAAATCGTGGCCAAATATAACGGGCAGGTGTCGTATCTGCATTACATTAAAAAGTAACTTTAGTACATAGTAACAATGCACAGGTTGCAATTGCATTCATAAAACAGAGAAACTATATACATGGTTGAAGGTCTAGAAAAGTCCGTACAAATATACGTAAAACTAATAGGGGGGTATTAAAACGAAGATAAACTTCAACTCGTTATGGTTAAATGGTATATCCGATCCAAGGGGTGTTAATAACTTTGTATTATAGTCACTGTTTCTATGAAATATATACAGTGACGTATCTGAAACCCAGCAAATGTGATAAACTGTCAAATGTAAGAGCTGCAATATAAACTATATTGTAATCAATCATTTGTATTTCTGAGACTTCGAGAGATATAATATAATTCCTATAATCCTATAATTCCAAATAGCATTATAATTCTTGATCTGAATAATTTTCACTTTGTATTTAGTTTATAGCTCTATTCACATTCGTTTACATTACATATGTAGTAGTAGTAGTAGTAAAATTGATCGACAAACTGTGGGGGCGCCAGGGATGCAGGGTACCTAACA
Source organism: Molpadia intermedia (assembly GCA_027574765.1). Lineage (NCBI taxonomy): Eukaryota > Metazoa > Echinodermata > Holothuroidea > Molpadida > Molpadiidae > Molpadia > Molpadia intermedia. The sequence goes on from JAODAF010025159.1 coordinate 4,962, forward strand.
TTTTGCGTATGCTTCAGCCTCCCCTTAATGTTTGGGTAGGAAAATGAATTAAAACTGATAGAATTATACTGTAGCCTGGCGAGACCTCGGAAATCACCGGACATCTGGCAAACGTAAAGTGGATAAATTGTATTGCGTCAGGTTCTAGTTATCTCATCACCCCATTAGGGGATGAGATTTTGTAGTCAATTGACTGTTACTCACAATTTTGGCCTCACCAGTTACCATAGCAACAGTTGCTATGGTAATGTTTTTCATCAGGATTTGTCCGGTCACAAGGGGTAACTCATGGTGAGGTACCCATGGGTGACCGATAATCCACCTTTGTGGTTAAGGTCAAAACGTGCGAAATTGTTTGAGTCTGTGTGTTTGTGTGTGCGCGTGGCCGGCGTGGGTGTGAATATATGTGTGTATGTGAGACAAAAAAAATGCGTCGCGATCTCTTCCTAAACTGCTTATCCGATTAACTTCAAACTTGGTGGGTAGTTACCCAATGACCTAAGTTAGTGTCTCGCAGACTCTCAAGGTCAGAAGTCAAAGGTCAAATTAAGTAAAATCACAGTATTTACCATATCTCCTTGGATTTGCATGGGACTTTAACCGTTACCATATTTAGCATAACATTTTGCGATTTTAGTGCCAATTAGGCATCGCGAACTCCTCCTAAAGCACTTAACTTAAAACTACCACTTTTATGTTTTTTCTTCCAAATTGATCTAGTAAAGTGATCTTTTAGAATCATTGCACACTTTTACATGCATAATGGGATGATTGGTAAATGCTAATTCAATGCAACCCTCAACTTTGTGTCAGTGTTTATCTCTTTATTGGTCTTAATGTGTTAGATGTAGGCCTATAGGCAAATTTGAACCAAAGGCATGGGTTTGTATCTCTTTTGAATTCTCAAAACAGTATTTTATTTTTGGTTGTGTATCCTTAATTCATTCAATTATAGCCCATAACAATAAGATTTTAACTGCAAAAGGCATAGCTAAAGAAAATTGCAAAACTGATGATAGTGATGAGATCTGCAACTCCATGAATTTCCCCCTTGTTAAGTACTTTTATCACATAACACTAAATACAACTCCAATGGAGCAATGATCTAAAGCGCTGTACATAGAAACCTGAAGTATTTAGATAAGCTACAGAGTTTGATTAACCAGAAGGAGATTCATAGATTATTCCGATGTTGTGCTGTATATAATAATTGCCAGTTCAAATGCAATTGAATATATTTATGTTAAGCCCAACCCACTCATTAATATTCATTCATAATATTGAACTTATGTCTATAATCACTATATACCTTTGTACTGAATATGAAGCAAATAAACCATACAGGGCCAAAGGTATTAACATTTTAAGATTGTCCACCCACTCATTCATATTAATGAGACCTGCCACAAAAACATCTTACATACCAAGTACCATATTCATCCATCATTCCCTTCTTGAGATGATGTTCACATGCATTGTTTTTTATTGTTTTGCTAATACCGGTAACAAATTATTTTGTGTTTGCCCTAACCTTCGATGACTATTATTTCATAGTATTGCGTTGTCAACTGGTGACATGAAATTATTTTGTTCCTGTCATCAGTTGTGAGCCCTAGACATGTATACACACATGCAAGTCATTACAGTCAGTCCGAGGGCTCCTTTGAAATATCATTTGTATTTGACTCTTGTTAAGGACATATTGTTCTTATTGAATTTCCTTCTGAGAAAAATTCTCTTGCGCAGGTCCTTAGAAGACTTAGTCAAACAAATACATGCATACATACGTACATACACCATATCAACTTGACTGCATAGGTTCTGATGCTGCCTTCGGCATCAGAACCAAAACAAACCTTCTTTAACTGTGACTTAAAGATAACAACGGAGGTAACAACAGAGGGAGTGCATCAATGAAGTGCATAGAAAAGAGTGATCACAGTAGTATCGCAAGAAGATTATCTTTCAAACTACATCTCGTAGGTTGGTAGAGATGTAAAAGCTTGTGAACATATGATGAACCTGTAGAAAGAGCTTGAAAACATCACGTTGCTCCACAGGTGGCCAGTGAAGCAGGTAAAGAATGGGAGTGATGCTAAAAAAAGTGATGCCGAAGGCAGCATCAAAACCTATGCAGTTGGTATGATGTGTGTATGTATGTATGCTTGATGGCAAAAATGTTTCACTTACATTATAATTTTTGCTGGTCAGTAAATTTGTGTACTGGATGAGGCCGGTACCGACCAGCGTAGTGACATCCGCATGCCTGTGCCCCCACATATCCAACGTCAACCCTGGAGAGGCCTGACAGGTTTGTAAGTTTCATTTTTCTATTGACACTTGCTACTCTGTTACTATTGATTAATATCTATATTCAGGTTAGAGTTTTCCCATTTCTCAGCCTACTCTGCAAGGATAGTAACCAATATAAAATCCAGTTCCACCGTGAATCCGAATTGTTTTCAAGATCCTGACATATGCCAACCGGTCACTGTAACGTTAGTGAAATAAAATTGCGCCACCATCAGACCAAGATCTCCGAGCGTATGGCAGTGGCGTACACATCTAAAATCTAATGTACTTTGCCTTATTTCGAGTACTAGTTGAACCCCAAGACGGCCACGAAATAGTCACATATGGGGTTATCAACAACATACCTGACAGGTCTCCTAAAGGGACACAAGGCTCGCCCCAAAACTAGTAGTAATACGAGTGGGAGACAATGTACAACGATGACGCGAGCTACGATAGTTTGGTGCGAGAAAGCAATCTCATACCGAATTGTATCGATGCTCGATCACGTCCGAACTGTCAGCGCATGCGCAACAACGTATGGGGGTCATTGAAAATTACCGGCATCTGACGTTCTTTTCGGGCGAGTCTTGTGTCCCTTTAAAGCCGTATGTGCCATCTCGTAAACTACGCTCCCAGAACAAAAGTTTACTTTCTATTAAGAGGACAAATAGATCCTGGGGTAATCGGTCTATTGGAATGACTTACCAGAACATATCAAGCTGTCTCCGTCTCTGCCTTCTTTAAAATCTGCCCTAAAAATTCATTTGATGGGCCACTTTTAGTTATATTTCTTCCACTGTTTTGTCACTGCACCAAGAGAGTCTTCGACGGATACCGGCGCATTATAAATCTTCATTATTATTACTCTCCTTACCACTCCTGACGAAAATCCTTCACTGAATTCAGTGAAGGATTTTTATAATAACATCTAATTAAATACAACAAAGAAAACTTATACATTAAAGAAAGGACTCCTCGGAGATTAAACAATCAAGGACATTGTACTTTTGGTATAGTTTCCATTAATTTCGAAAATAGTTACAAAAAGTAACATTCAAATGATATGTCATTCTTCATTGGAAGAATTGATATCAAATTCTTTTCTATATTTGATCAAGGAAAATGAAGTTGAAAGTCATAATTCTATCATGAATTTGCTTTGTTGCTTCTCAGTATTGGTTACAGGTGAGAAAGTAAACAACCATTACTGGACTGGTAACCACAAATGGACTGGTAACCACAAACTGGGAGATGGACAGGTAACCACAAATGGACTGGTAACCACAAACTGGGAGATGGACTGGTAACCACAAACGGACTGGTAACCACAAACGGACTGGTAACCACAAACTGGGAGATGGACTGGTAACCACAAACTGGGAGATGGACAGGTAACCACAAATAGACTGGTAACGACAAACTAGGAGATGGACTGGTAACCACAAATAGACTGGTAACCACAATATGGGAGTTGGCTTGTTAACCTCAAATGGACTGGTAACCACAAACTGGGAGATGGACTGGTAACCACAAAGAGACTGGTAACCACAATCTGGGAGATGGACTGGTAACCACAAATAGACTGGTAACCACAAACTGGGAGATGGACTGGTAACCACAAACGGACTGGTAACCACAAACTAGGAGATGGACTGGTAACCACAAACTGGGAAATGACTAGTAACCGCAAATGGACTGGTAATCACAAACTGGGAGATGGACTGGTAACCACAAATGGACTGGTAACCACAAACTGGGAGACGGACAGGTAACCACAAATAGACTGGTAACCACAAACTGGGAGATAGACTGGTAACCACAAACGGACTGGTAACCACAAACTGGGAGATGGACTGGTAACCACAAATGGACTGGTAACCACAAACTGGGAGATGGACTAGTAACCACAAATTCCCCAAAACTTACTGGTTTGGGTATTCACGAGCGTCTATACTTACCCTGCTCACATCCATATAGCATATTCTTACCTAGCTAGCCTATTTACGGAAGGAAGAATGGGCACACTCCCTACTATCCTGGGTCACTGACCCATTACCCATAATGCCATAGACGCCATCTTTCTTGCTGGAGCGGTACGAACGTACAACCACCAGTGTAGTGAAAGCTACCTTCCATCGGCCGGAGAACTGACCGAGGAATCCCCACCGGCCGGAAGACCTCCTCCGAACCTGAGCTCGCCAGGAGGTAAGAAGTACCGTGCCGGTGGCCGCCAGAGAATGGACAGGGCTCCCCAATATCTGCCCGGTATAAGAATACGTTCTCTGCCCTCCAAAGGGGCGGGCGGCGGGCGCCTGAGCAGGGTAAGTATAGACGCTCGTGAATACCCAAACCAGTAAGTTTTGGGGAATTCACAGCGCTTACTAGTACTTACCCTGCTCACATCCATATAGCATACGAGTGGCACCGTGCTGGCTGGTGGGTGGTGCACCCTTGGGGGGCACGTCAGAACGGCTCGCCAAATGCTGCTTCGGTGGACAGAGTGTCCGTGAGAGAGCAGGTGACGAAAGCAGAAGGCGTTACCAAGCCGCGGCCATGAGAATGTCCTGCACCGGGACTCCCGCAAATAACGCCTTTGATGCCGCCAGTCCACGGGCACCATGTGCCCTGAACTTAACCCGTGCCTGCGGCGATATAACCTCGGTCAGCTACCTTGAAATGGTATCCCCAGAGGCTGCCACATAAGGGCTCCTCGGAAGGATGAATAGCCTCGCAGAAGTATGAACCTCTCTGGTTCTGCGAAGGTCCATTTCAAGGTTCTAACCGGGCACCAGAACCTATCCTCAGGGATGGAGGAGAGAGTCATGATCGTGGGGATGAAAACTCCCCGGGAACAAACTCTAGGGTTTGGTTCTTAGGAAGCAATCCCAGGTCGGGGACCAGTCGTACCCCATGGGATTGAAGCCTGATGTGCCCTGGCAATGAAGAGAGAGCTTGAAGGCCGCTCCTTCTTCTTGCTGCGGTGGCCGCAATGAGGACGGGAGACTTGTTGAGTCAAAACTGGTAAGGAGGCGTCCGCCATCGGTTCGTACGGAGGGCCCGCAAGCGCCTCGAAAACCACGTTGATGGACCAGGTCGGAGCTAGAGTCCTGACCACGGGACGAACTAGGGCCATCCCCCTCACCTGTTGCCTGGCGTCGATCCGTCCGGAAGATCCCGGTGGATCGCCGCTCTGGCCGACCGGTAATTCCTAAATGTGCTAACCTGTTTACCCTCGTCAAACACGCACTTTAGGGATGGGGAGACCTACTCTAGAGATGCACTATGCGGAGTAGTCTTGTTCTCTGAGCACCACCGACAGAATCTTGACAATCTAGAATCTTCAAGTTCTGAAGGTGGATGGTCCCATCGATCCGGCCGTCAGGCAGGCAACGTATGCAGGAAGTCCGAGGGAGCACAGGGACTCCAAACCCTAACCTAACCTAACCCTAACCCTGATGGACTCCATGCAGAAGGATCCTGGGATGTCGAACCCTGCCCAGGTCTTGAGAGATCAGGACTGGGCCGAGTGGAAAAGCCACTGGGTGATCTACCGCCAGGTGCAGAAGGAGTGGGAACTACGTACGTCGAAGCCATAGAAGGGCCCCTAGAAAGACCCTGCGCTTGGCTTGTCAAGAATTTGACAGCCCTTACGACCGCTTTCAGTTCCGGGACGTTGATGTGGCAACGCCTCTCCTCCCGGGACCACGTCCCCGAGAGCGCTCGGCTCCCGTCATTTGGGGACTCTAGACATGGAACTGTATCCCCTCCAGCAGATTCGGTAGGCTCCACCACACGGGGGAGTGTGTGACCAGGACCCTGTGGTCCCGTGACGATGGTCCGAACACCGAGAGGAATAGCAGCCGCATGCGCAAGCGGCGTAGGGGCAACCATCGATCATGCTTGCCATCATTCCCAACACTCTTAGCCAAGTCCCGCTGGACTGGAGGCTGCAGACATAAGAGCACCTAACTCCTTTGTTAGAGCGGAGACTCCTGAAGGACGTAGGCGCCCTGACAAGAAGTCGATTTTTGCCCCCAGATATATCAAAGAGTTAGTTGGGGTAAGATGCGACTTTTCCCGTTTGATCACCCAACCTCACGAGTGTAGGAAGGTGACTAGCTTTCTGATTCCGCTATAATCAGCCAGTCGCCAATGTAGGCGAACCGCTTTCTCTCGCCTTCGTAAATCGGCCACCACCGCCCCTGCGACTCTGGTGGAGACGCGAGGAGAAGTGGACAGGCTGAAGGGCAGGGAGGTGAACACGTAAGTGTTCCTCCTGTACTCAAAGGCGAGGTACGGCTAGTGGGCCCTGGCGATCGGGATATGTAAGTATGCACCCATCAGGTTGCAGTCGCCCCCGCTCCCCTCCGGGAGGAGGGGGCGGGTGATCGTGACCAGCGTTTCCGTGCGGAACGCTTGGGCCGAATGGAGATGTTCAACGGCCTTAAGTTGAGGATTGGCCGCCAGGTGCTGCCTTTCTGTGGCGCCTCTGGGCCTGTCACCCCTACCACAGATCTCCTGAGGAGGAGCTCTTGACTCTTTCTCTAGCGCTGGAGCCCGGTCCGGGTGGGGCGGTACGGGTGTGACCCGGCCCGCCGAGGTGGGGTGGACGTGAACTCTAGCCGCTTACTACCAAGTCTGCCACCTACCTGTCTGGGTAAAGGTGGCCCCTGATTCTGCGAATTCCCTCAGCCTCCCCCACCGCTGGGACAGCGGGTTGTCATGAACTTCCACCATGAATTGGTTGGGGTTTCCTCGCTGTCTTGTTGCGGGGTCTTGGAC
>JAODAF010025270.1:0-12030 GCA_027574765.1 Molpadia intermedia
CACGAGTGCTGGTCTGTAGACATTCATGACGACGGTAGTGTCAGCAATGCAGGGTCACTGTATCAGAGTAATGGTTTGGTTAATAATAGTGAATGGATGGCACGAGTGCTGGTCTGTAGAGATTCATGACGACAGTAGTGTCAGCAATGCAGGGTCACTGTATCATAGTAATGGTTAACCCTAACCATACGACTCCGACTCCGTTTCAGTTGATGAAGAAGAGTAGAATACAAATCTTCAAACTGCAATTAGCGATCAGAGACTTTGAGCAAGCCGAGAACTATATTGATTGTTTTCATGTAGTCAACAGCCTACGGACCCCGTCTCGGACCGTGCTATTTCCAGATTTCCGGCCGACTGACGATCCAGTTTTGTGCCTCGAAGGGTTTAGCCACCCTCCTCGGTGTAATGTCCCACCAACTATTAAATACACACCAGTTTAACCTTTTTTTCTCTGCGTCTCTAATATTGGGAAAAATATACATCTCATGTTTATATTTCTAACATATTGGATTTGAAAACAGTTATGTCCACAATTAACACATCTGGCCTTCAGATTACATGATTCCGTGAACATTATAAGTCTGGCCATGCTCAAACACAAGGCAAGAAGGTATGAAAGAGGACAATGGTTTTATTATCTCCTGGAGGCATGGCTACATGTATAATCTCTTAGCTTTGTTAAAAGCAGTAAAGCATAGTGTCAGGCACCCACCAGTCCTTAAAGGCCGTAAAGCATAGTGTCAGGCACCCACCAGCCTTTAAAGGCAGTAAAGCATAACATCGGGCACTACACCAGTCCCTAACATCCAATGAGGTCTGATTATCGAAAATTTTAGGGGAACCGCAGCCCATGGTTTAACTTCCTTGTTCCAGGACGACAAGACAAGTTTATAGAAATTATCTATACCGTTCCTGGGATCACTGGTTAACATCATCACATGATAGGCCTGAATGTCCTCTGGATTATTATAATTACAGAATTCAGTGCTTTGAATAATGTTGTAGTGAATTGACCAATGTGGTATTGAACTTTTCTCTTGACGAAATGCATTTCTATCCGAGGTTTACTATATGCAGCATAATCGACCATAACTTTTGAATAATTGGAAAATAGTACCAAATATTTTAAATGCATCAAATTATAACAAAAACCATATATATATATATATATATGCCGCTGTGAAAATGATTTGGTGTTGAAATTCACCAATCAATTTCTTGATCATGTTTGAAAATCTGTTTTGTAACTACATTAGATATGCAGTGAAGTCGTATTGGCTATAAGGGATGAATTAAAAAAAACAAGACAGATTTCTTTCAAAGCTCTCTGATCTATCTGCACATCTGTGTTCTCGTTATTGTTAGCATTAAGCATGAAATCATGATATGAGTGTCATCACGATAGCTTCCTAAAAACTCGAGCGATTCAATAAACATCCTATCCAATAATATGTCTTACTAATTTCCGTGATATTAATATTACTAATTAATTGATGTTTTATAATCTGAAGTATGATGGGTATGTTTCCTGTTCGATTAAATTCGACTTCTGTTTACTAAACACTCGTCCAGCTAATTGTCTTGATTGTTAAGAAACTCGAACCGAAATGCTTGATTTTGTTTGATATATGGAGTGCAGGGTACGAACCAAAGCGGTCTGCATATGGTTCCCCATCGTTCTAAAAAAAAGGTTCTAGACCACGGAGGAAAATTTGACGCCACTAGGGGTGAATCTTTGGAGGATAGTTACTTTTAAAATGCCCAATGTTTAATTACTGCCTGCCTATTTCAAGTGCCTCTATCTTTCTTCATTGGTGGCCACGTGCGCTCTTAAGACTCCCCCGCCCACAGCCCCGCAACATGAGGAAGTAGGCCCAGGTATGTCGTGAGGCCTACGTTAAAAAAAGGATTTCGGCCTCTAATTATTACAATGCCCGATCGATGTAGGCTATTGTATTTACATACAACGTTACTAATTAAAGCTATACGAAGGCTATTTCGTGAAGACACTATACATGTTCGCGCGTCAGCCTATATTTCACTGTGTTAATAAAGTTGGGTCACCTTAACAAAATAGGTCAACAGATTGATAAATCAACAAATAGATAAGTCAATGATAGGCCGTGCATATACCCACCTACCAACTTATCAACCAACTAGTTTCTGTCATATCAATATGTTGAGCTGTCAATCCGGTGGGATATCAACTAGTCGTTCTATCAGTCTGTTAGCATGGCTGCCATACTGCTTGTCTGCATTATGCTTGCACTGGATTAATAAGCGCGCGGAACTGGTGAACACATTCATATGTACGTACGCGCTAACATGTATTGTACGATCGGCGCTCCGTAGTATATTTCCTTTAAAGAGAAAAAAAATCATAATTTCTTTATAATTCACATTACAACTTGTCCAATAGTATAACAATAATTTATTAATGTGACAACAAATAACTTGAAAACGACTTAAATTATTGAACATTTGGTACAAACATAATCAAAACGATAACAGAGTGGCAAAAGTTAGTCTGAGCGACAAACAATTGATAAACGGTACTTTTTATTCTTTTTTGGAAGAAAGTTTACATAGAGTGCTTTTGCGGGGAGTTTATCTTCGGATCCACTCTTTTATTTGAAATCTTCTTTTAATTTGAGCGAATCTGTTTCCCTTTAAGTGTCGACCTTTGTTCCAAGTTCCTTATCGTCTACGATATTAGTTTGTTGACAAAACAACTCCAAACTAAGATAATGAGACAATCGTTGTAAGCATAATAGAACGACTAATAGAACGACTAATAGAACGACTAATCTTGGTGCACTGGCAAAGTACAGCCTACCAATATATGTGTCATCATTCATTGAACGATTAACAACTACGAAACAAGACTACACGACAAAATTTCAACATAAAGGTTAGTGTTTTTATCTTTAAAGAATAAATGAAATGGTAATTTACACCAGCTTTTCATTGAGCTAATAAACCGGTTAAAACTTCAACCCAGAGTGTTCTTTACAGTTCATTTTATATTTTTAATTATTAAAATATGAAGATCTGTAAAACAGTACGTTGACCTCTGGCTGGTAATTCGTGTTAGAAATACAACCCAGAACGTTGCGTCTGATTACCAAACATTAAGACCTGTATATAGCAGCGAATTGATATGCGTATTAGAAATTCGGGTCAGAGTGTTTTTTATACATACATGTATCCTTCTGATTACCAGAATGTGAACATCTGTCTAGCATGTAGCTCGTATATGATCATGTTAGAAATACAACCCAGAATGTTTATATCTAGTGACGGCCGGTATTTTTGTGATCACCAGATGGAGGTATGGCTGTGAATTGCTGTGCTAGAAGTACAATCAGAAGGTTACGGTAACAGAATATGAAGATATATGTATATACCGTCAGCCCAGCTGATAACCAGGCCTTTAGAATACAACCCAGAATGTTTATTATAAGTAAAACGTACCTAACTAGCTACCAGAGAGGAAATTACTGTTAGCTTACTAATTTTTATTTGTTACTTTTACTCACAGAAATGTTTACATGCATAGTTTAAGTAAAATAAGGACTCCAAAACGTTTAACTAAAACTTACATAACCACCAGAGAAGACATTACTGTTAGTTACGCCAATTTTACTTATTTTACTTTGAAATGTTTTAGAGTTCATAAGAACATTAAACAATTTAAGTAAAACTTACTTTAATAACGAGTAAAGCAATATCAAGTTTTACTTCAATCTTTTGGAGTTATTTTACTTAACCTATGCCACATTTCTGCCTGCGACAACGTCATTATAATATCATGAACACATCAAACAATTATATATGTTCAAGTTGTGTTTGTTATGTGTTTGGTTTCTTTGGTATGTGTTTGTTTGGCTACGTGACCTTCAAAGATGATCTGTTCTCAAAAACGACAAAATTATCAATCTTTTTAAATTTTCTGATTGATCAATATTTTTTTGTGCAATCGTGGATTAAACACAGTGTTTAAATTGAACTTATTATAAACGGTTTTAATAAGGAGATAAATACAAGAGTACGTATGTTACCCGGTCTTATTTTTTATTTAAGACCGATGCGGGGTGACGTCATCTGATTTGCTGAACGGTCCGAGTCGTTAACCTATAGGATCGCTGCGCTCATCAATGACGTCATCAAAATTAAAATCGGTTGTCACTATATAACTCGATTCATAAATACCACATTAAATTTGGTTGAAAACACATTTTTATAGAATTAAAAATTATGATCACTATTTTTGTAATTTATTTTTTGTTAACTCGTTTATTACGCCATACCTCCTGACAGTGCTGTTATTATTTTAGTTGAACAAATCACGGGCGAGGTACATACATAACCCCAAAGAAAACAACAACTCCCCTTCGACTTAAAACACTAATATGAAAACATGAATTCAATTCGTGACTTAAGTATGGTTGGGAGAATGTAGTTTTTGATCATTGTGAGACTTTATTTGACGTTGCAAAATGTTGACTGCATGCAACAACAAGTATTAATCATAGTTACTTTGTTACACACACATTCACTGCGAGGTATACAGTGTGGTAACTGTGGTCAAAACACATATACATGCATTCAAGTTAGACAGTATTGAGTTAACACTACATATTTATGCAGTGTATTATTGTAAGACTGATATATGAATTAGGTATATAACATATGTGAGGCGTATATAAGGCTACGTACTCCTTTGTCACTTTTTTCCAAATATTACAGGGCGCATAGGTATAGGGAAGTATAAAATTACTTCATATGGAGTTAATTTTAGCAATGTAACGTTACAGTGGTGTGTATTCACAACGATATAAAATCAATTATCCCAATCAAATTTAAGCTAGTTTCGAATCGCATTTGAGACTGGGGAACAAATGTCAAACTAGAATGGAGTCAAAGATATTAGTAGTAATATTATCATTACGTTAGGAAAAACATTCTCTTTCAGTTCAACTTTACACCAATGATATTATAATATATTAATATAGTATATATTTATTTTTTCACCTCTTTTATTGTTCAATTTCTAAACAAAGTACATGAAAACATAAAAGGCGTTACATACTTCAGTTTACAGCAATCTCATATATCACTAAGAATTTCAACATTGTACAATGACTCGGACAAGTAAGTAACTACAGAACCACGATCAACTTAAATTAAAATATAGTATATTGATAATGTTTTTATTAACTAAATATATGTGTTGCCTGAAGTAAAGCATTGCTCAACACTCTTGACGACAACTTTGGTAATCAGGTCTTCTTGAACAACTCTCTTATTAAACTTGATAATTCAATCGTGTATTACAATTTATATAATTACGTTATAAGCATCTATTCATTCCTTATGGGAGACCCATTACCTATCATACGTTTGTCAACTTAATTTAATGCTGCCAATTATCATATTTCCTAGACACTGAAAAATGCTTGATTATCTCGGTGACAATTACAGCGATGATACTAGATATATAGCCATATCATTAAATATATTTATCACCCTAGGACCTATAGTTCGTCACGACTAATTGTTTACCATCTTTTACCATCTTTTAGTTATAATTCGTTTGTTGTTCTCTTACAGCTTGCAAGATGTTTAACCTGCTTTTTAATTTGATACAAAACCACTGGGTTAAAATCTTAAATTAGTCATTATCTGAGGCCAAACTATAATACAATACTTTCAATATTCATACACCAGAGTTCATAGGGAATATATAATTATCCATTTAATTTAATTTATGAAACTATTGAGCATTTATTTTGGAACTGCCATACCACCTCTATATTAGAATGTGAGCCAATGTGTTTCCTATCTAAATAATGTTTCTTTTGCGGTAAACTGCAAACCTTCTTTAATCCTATTAATTATTTTCGTTCTTTATTGTAAGTTTTATCTTTTCAATTGCAAAATGGATAAGATAAATCCCAATTGCAATTGTATTCTTAATAAAATGATTTATTTTCAATGTTGAGAAGCATACATCATTGGAAATACTGCTCGGTTTAAACATAATCGCTATAATTTACTAAGAAATTGTTAAATATTATTATTAGTAGTAGTAGTAATATATGTATTATTATTATTATTATTAGTAGTAGTAATAATATATTTATTAGTAGTAATAGTAGTAGTAATATATTTATTATTATTATTAGTAGTAGTAGTACTATAATTGTTATTGCAAAATTCTTAGTGATATATGAGATTTGCTGTAAGTATGTAAAGTCTTTTAGGTTTTCATGTACTTTGTTTAAAATTGAACAGTAAAAGAGGTGAAAAAAAATTAGTAGTAGTAGTAATATATTTATTATTATTATTATTAGTAGTAGTAGTAGTAATATATTTATTATTAGTAGTAGTAGTAGTAATCTATTTATTATTATTATTTTACAGTCTAGAGATCTACCTTCGCCATGGTGAAACCTGGTGTATATACCATTGAGAAGAAACAGATCAAGAACGGGGAGAAGGTCACTGAATATGTGCGCGTAGAGGTAATTAATAGCCTAACATATAATTTATAGGGAATATGTACAGCCTATACGTTTAAAGTACAATCATTCATAGCACGTACTACAGACTCACCAACGGAGGCTGTGGCTTATTTCGGCCAATAGCCTGCGGGTCTTCGGTTGGGAACTATATCGGCTGTAGGATTACATGTAGAAGGGGTAACCCCCATTTAGGGCGGTGCTGATTTAGGGGGTTCTGATTTAGAGTGGGTCGCAGGCGGGTTAATAACATTCAATCGGCCTATGAATACCCCCAACTCATCATTGAGTTGAAATACACTTCACTTTACCGCAGTAAAGTGCGTATGTTTGTTAAATATTACTTTTCTCGTCTCGTCGTAGGAGAGTACCTGCATGCCGGCGAAACGAAAACGCCGCTTTGTGTCAGCCGCCCCTAGTTACTTAATAATATCGGGTCTCAAGATCGTATATATCACAAAGGACTGCTATGCAGCCGACGCTGCTACAGTGTACTCTGATCTTTATGTTTTAATTAAAATGTTATCAACACTGTATACTTTGCACTGTTTGCAATGATGTCCTGAAAGTGTCCTTGTGATTGTAAATAAGAAAAATGAAGTGTGGAGATAATAATATTGTAGATTACCATGTACCTAATGACATACTCATAGTTTGAGAGACACAGTCGTGGGGGTGGGGCGTTTCTCATATCCCCCTTAGTTATAGCTACATCTTATGGATATAGGTTACATATAATTTTCAACAACGCATTGGATCACCACTTAATTAATGACCTATTTGGCTTGCCATAATCGTGCAGTATTAATATATTTGCCTTAAGTTTTGAAGTATGGAAAGTATAAAATGGATCATATTTGTGGACAGGCGCGTACCGCGTAGTAAACTGAGATAAAACTGAGAGAAAGTTTTCATGAATAAAAAATACCAGCAATTAAAAGTTTACTACTCGTCTCGCTCTCGTGAATCACTGGCCGAAGTATACAGACATTTTGTATTTTTGTCTGATGACGGTTATTCTCCATCATTCTGTTCCGTTTACAGGTCCAGCCACTCCCCACGAAGACAGACTCAGCGCCATCGCCAAAGAAATGTTGTTCTTTTTCGCGAGTACTCGGCGTCGGCTGCATCATACTCGTACTCACCGGGATCGCCGTCGGAGTGACATATGCAGTCATGTGGGAAGAGGTACCAGTTCATGGAGTAATGTATTGGTCTTCCAACCAGTGTTTCCCATTAGATACACTGGTCCTGGAAGAACTAGCCGAATCAGAAATAATCCACAGGGTACTGTGCCCTGGGGACTTTACCAAGCATCCCCTTATCCAATTAACACTCAATTCCACTCACCACGTAGCCACTGGTTACCATTAGTGTTTCTGCTGACGCTAATTTAAACAGGCACTATTGTATAAATCTATAAATCAATTTCTACAACAGTTCCTATAGTTCTACTACCTGGGCTTAAATCTATAATCGCCTGAAATGTGGATATTGATGTACCAGGCGAGACATATATCTATCCGAACTAGGATTAGATTGGAATTGAACTCGCTGGACTCGATTACAACCCAGTACATTACAATAACTTATCACAATTACGTTGCGTGATCAGTCGTTCACAAAAAGCGAAAACCTTTTGCAGAAAGATAATTTCACCGAGTCAAGATTAAGATATATCTCAGTTTTTATTCAAATATATCAAACGAAAGGATGTTTTAAGAGTGTGATGTGCCAGGGTTAAATTTGGGGGCCCAACCTCGCCTCGAGGCAGCCATATTGAAAGCAATAAGGGTACTCCCCTTCCCCCGGACTGAGAAGAGGAGCTCTACACATGATAAATCGAACAGATAAAGAAAATCCGTGATACGAAAATTAAAATATAAATAATGAATAAAGAAATATATTTATTGCCTTGCCTTTTTTTATATTTTTTCTCCTTTTCTTGCATTCTACTTTTGGAGCCCTGGGCCCGGGCCTATCTGGCCCAATGGTAAATCCGGCCCTGTTTAAACAGTAAGGTGTCATAATCCCGTAACTTTATATAGGTTGCGGTTGGGATGTCGTTTCGTTTCTCTTATTGCACCTTACAAGATTGTGGGTGGTACTTCGATGTACCTTTCAAGTACCGGTCCTTCTAATTGATATTATGTTTTAACGTTTCAGGAACCAGTGAAGGATTATGGTCCAGACGTCGTTTACGTCACCGGTAAGATAATGTTTTTTTTTTATATTCCACACCATTCGTTTATTAAAGTCCAGCCTAGGTGAGCGTTTTGACGTCATGGTTATCGTGGAACATTTTAATGATTCTCAATAAACTGAAATAAACGTTCATGATGGACAAATAAACGTTCATGATGGACCGTGACCATCGTGCATTGTGTACAAATATACGTTCGTGATGTAGAAATAAACGTTCATGATATAAAATATACCATCATAACCATGTACATATATATGTTGTATATGATGTACACATACACGTTCTTGGTATAAACTATACCATCATGATCATGTACAAATATACGTTCGTGATGTAGAAATAAACGTTCATGATATAAAATATACCATCATAACTATGTACATATATATGTTGTATATGATGTACACATACACGTTCTTGGTATAAACTACCATCATGACCATGTACAAATATACGTTCGTGATGTAGAAATAAACGTTCATGATATAAAATATACCATCATAACCATGTACAATTATACCTTCATGGTGTACATATATATGTTCATGATGTACACATACACGTTCTTGGTATAAACTATACCATCATGACCATGTACAAATATACCTTCGTGATGTAGAAATAAATTAACGTTCATGATATAAAATATACCATCATAACCATGTACAATTATACGTTCATGGTGTACATATATTTGTTCATGATGTACACATACACGTTCTTGGTATAAACTATACCATCATGATGTAGAAATATACGTTGTTTTTCATCCATATTTTATTCATTTCATCTTTTTATGCACTTGATACAATTTCATTTCATTACTTAATTAGTTACTTCTTCACATGATATACATCTACATTTTTCATTTTTTCATTCGTTTAATAATTGTACAGTACAAAAGACCAAGGGCGCAGTCTAATTTTCAATAAATCAATAATTAAATAATACTAGAAATATACGTTCATATAAATATGTTTATCCTTTAAATAATTTCATAATGGTATACGTTTGATGTAAATATCTAGGTGTACGTTCATGACGTAACAATATACGTTCATTATCTAAACAATATATACGTTTATTACCCAACGATATATGTTAGTTATCTACAAATATATGTTATTGGTGTAAATATATACTTTATGATGTATACGTATTTATTCATGATATGAAATACATATGGGTAATTATTTAAATGAAGCCTAGACCAACTTCAACTTGTGACATTTTTAGCACAATTTGAATATTTGTGCTGCAGCTCTGACAATGCATATTTTCATTTCACTTTTGTTAAATTGAAATTCCTTAGTTCAATAGCAATATGTATATACTGCACAATAAAATGCATTTCTATTGAATATGCATTAAACATTTCCATACAGCTGTAGTGTTCTTATCTGTATCATAAAACGGCTGTTCATGCATATGCAGGGTAGCCTAGGAGACCACCAAGGAATCAGAATGAAGAACTAAAGTATCAACGACTAGCTAGTTTATAACCGTGACAGCTACAATATATAAAACCAATACTCAAACCTATATGTTATCAATGTAACAAGCTTAAGGTGTCCACAATATCATGCATACATTTATTACGGGGAACCAACATTGTACTTTGTAAGAAAAAACATACTGGTGTTGAGTTAATATGTTATGCTTTCTAATTTGATAGTGCTTTACAGATACTAATACATCAAGAGGGATAACATTAATTAAGGCTCTTTGATGTTAACAAATTGAACATCAACATTTATGTTAACAATATACAATGTAAGCCAGGACACCAAAACCTACTGGTATACCCATATATAAATAATAACCCATATATACGTACGTTGACGTTCTATTTTTAAAGACATTATTTACGTAAGTACATACGTTCTCATAATGTATATATGTTTATACTGTAATAAAGCGTTAATGATGTAAACGACTTTGAAATGCGTTAGAGAGCACCGGCCATTTTGACGTCCGCCACTTGGGGAATGGTGATATTCATGGGATAAATAAGGAGTCAGTTTTGCTTCTCTCGCTTATGGTTAACTTGAAGTACGGTAAATATATAACCTTGTGTTCATGACGTAAGTTAAAGCAACTAAATATTGCTAAAAACAACATTTCAATGTTATTTTGCATCTACAAATTTTACTAAAACTTTATATTCTTCAGACATGCCTGATACTACTAAACCCTACCTCCGGACTCGACCACTCCATAACGTAAGACCATTACCTCCCATTGCGGACCCCGGTGATGGGGGCGAAGACCACGAAGACGCAGATTTATTCCGTCCCCAAGAACCTGAACGTCCCCCGAATAACGACGGCAGGCCTCCTCCAGATGAGGAAACCGACCCGAACCGCCCACCAAGCGACGTTAGACCCCCGCCAATGATAATCGGTGACCCTGGCGATGGTCATGATGACCATGGAGACGAAGATTTAACCCGTCCCCAAGAACCTGAACGTCCCCCGAATGATGAGGGAACCGACCCGTACCGCCCACCAAGCGATGTTAGACCCCCGCCAATGATAATCGGTGACCCTGGCGATGGTCATGATGACCATGGAGACGGTTACTATGAAAACCCTGTTAATTATCAACCAAAAGAAAAACAAGCAGTCCAGCAAGGCCCGCAGCCAGAACGTCATGGAATGCCGGAAGCACGTGATAACTACCATCCCATATTAAGCCACGCACAGTTCAAAGGTTACGAGGCATGGAAGGCCGAAAAGGCAAAAATGCAAAAAAAGATTGCCCAGTCTCACATTCAGCCCAGACCCGTTGACCCTTCAACTATTCAAGGACGTAGCCGAGTCCAAATGGAACGACCCGATGGGGATTATGGTCACGGGGGTAAAAAATACAAAGGAAGATTCTAATCCAATAATCATATACGCCTACGATATGAATATTGAATACTTACTTGACTATTGATTTCGCAATAATTTCAAAATATTTATAACATGTATGTTCAAACCTAAATGTTATGATATTATTTTTGATCAACTGATGAACAAGAATCTTGCCATCTTTTAAATGATTTTGTTATTGTTGGGTGAGTGGTATTGTTGAGTTTAACAAATTACCTAAATTAGGCCCGTGACGTCACAATGGAACGAAATTGAGTGACAATCTATCAAATCCATATAACATACGGTACTTATTTAATCTTGTTCATTAGAACATAATGTTATTTTATCATTACAAAACATTAACAAATTATGCTAATAATATGCAAATATCCCACATCTGACGACCCATCCTTATCATCTTACATGGGGGCATACCACC
>JAODAF010025381.1:0-12029 GCA_027574765.1 Molpadia intermedia
TGACCATTGGACCCCTTTATGACATCATCAGTTACCATGGGAACGGTTGCCATGGAAACGCTTGGAGGGAATTTGTACGGCCTCATTAGAGGTCCCCTATGGTAAAGTGACCCTTGATGCAGGGGACCCCCAGTTTGAGGTAGGGGTAAAATTCTAGTTGTTTGTGTGTCTGTGTGTGTGTGTGTGTGAGAGAGCACATTTTTAGTGAGCACAACTGACAAAGTTTGCGGCGAGAACTCCTCCAAAACCGCGTGGCCGATTAACTCCAAAGTGGGTAGGTATGTGCCCGATGAGGTAAACTTGTGCCTCGCTGAGATTTGGGGTCAAGGGTCGAAGGTCAAATTAAGTAAAATCTTATTTTCGGCTATATCTTCTAGTGAAAAACTTGGATTTACATGCAATCTTCACAGTTGTAATAGGCATAAGATGTTTTAATAGAATTTGATGATACGCGTTAGAAAAAGGTCAAAGGTCACAAGGTCAAATTCTATAGTTTTTAAGTTCAATGTTGCGGCGAGAACTCCTCCTAAACCGCTTCGCCGATTAAGTTCAAAGTTGGTAGGTAGGTGTACTATGAGGTAAACTGGTGCCTCGCTGAAATTTGGGGTCAAATGTCACGGGTCAAAGGTCAAATCAAGTAAAATCCTATTTTCGGCTATAAATTCTAGTGCAAAACACTTTAAGAAAAGGTCAAAGATCACAACTCACAATGTTAAAGGACAAAGGGACACTCGATGTAAATTGAGTTGAATTACAAAAAAAACGTGTAATTATAGGAATTAAATTAGAAATTTGACGATGAGATCAGCAACTCCATGGTTTGCCCTTTTGTTTATTATTTTTGTTCTAACGTGATTAAATTAGCATTTTGGCTTGCTTTTGCTTTTCTGGTCTGCTTTTTGAACGGCAAACTTTGGCAATATGTTTATATGTTTTACTGCATGCGTTACAGACTTCATCCTTAAAGTAACATGCGTTCGATGCGTGGCTTGCTATACCACACCGACATCATGGTTTCATATTGACATCATACTGTTAGACTTATAGGCATAGGTGTGGCGTACCTTTTTCAATCTTAAGGTGATAAAGTTCTCCAGAATACGTTACATTTTGCGATGCGGTTCATGGCTATAGCGAAGTTCACGCGCTCATAAAATTCAGCACTGGCTTCAGAAAGTAGGTGTTTCTTAAAATGTTGTCGTTGTTGATCATCATCCCAAACACTAAACGATCGCAATGCAACTATCGCAAACTATATCTTAATTCCGACACGAAATTAGCTATCGATTCACTGGGTTTACGAAATCGACTGTTAATTTGCACCTTTACATTATTTCCGATGGCTTTGGGTGGATTAGACTGTAACCAGTTCCTAGTCAATCATTTCTCGCGGTTTTGCAGGTGAACAGAGATTTCTTAGTAACTTATATTCGTCTGAAAAAGATTACTCTTATTGTCATCTGTAATACCGGTAGCCTCGAAGAAGTGTCCCATTCCCCAATATATTCCTTTCTTCTTCCTCTCTCTTAAACTCGTGCAATTGATCAAAGACACCGAGCATTTTTGGTGAGGTTGCCGTCCTTTATATGTTGCCTTCGTTGCTAAAAACGTTTTATCCTAGTCGCCAATGAAGAATCCATGACTGATGTGAACAATTAAAACACAGAATACACAATAAAACAATAGATGAGAACCATCTTATATTACAACTGTATATTTTATATTACAATTTATTCAAAGTAAATGCCGGACTGACTATGATTACATAATGGTAGATATGATAAATATATACAGAAATGTATAGGTCGACGAACGAACCAACAGGTGGTATCAGGTCGAACCCTGGGAGGTGAACATACTACAATACTACTTATATACAGCATGTCCATCCTTTCATTGTAACCATTATCATTTTATGCATATAAACAATACCCTGGATATATAGCAAGTTTCCCTCCTTTCTGCTTCATTTTGGTTTCGGAGTAATTGCTTGTCTGGGGTGACCAAGTCACCAAGGACCACACGACCCCGTAGCTTCACCACTGGACCGTATTTGGTGCTTTTCTTCTTTTTTCGAGGTTTCACTCACCTCTTTGCAAGTAGCCCGCGAATAGACTCACATACTCCTTAAGATCTCAAATCAGTTTATTTCAGGATCATAAATACTGACATTTCCATGTTTTATCCCATGAGTCGGTGATTTGTAGACCTCGACTTGACATATCTCTGAGGTTACCCACCAAATAAATTGGTCAATGTTTTCCCGCTGATCTTCGTTCCCTATAGGTTTGTGATGTTTTAATTCCTTTCTAAGTATTTGCTTGTATAGTAGTTGCTTACTATAACAGTATACACCTGTTGTTCGGTCTAGAGTTTAGGTGTTTTAATAGATCCTTCGCACGTATAAGAACCATGGAGCCTCTAGTCATATGAATCGCACACTTTTAATTTATTGCACTATATACTGTAACCGACATTCCTGGTATGAAGACACTCGCGTATAGGTTAATAGGGGTCTTCCCCCTGAAAGACGACGACACGAGCCGTTTAACTAATGTGTCAGTCATTGCTTTGTTTTTCAGATGGCTTTAGACCATGCAGCAGCGTCATTTTTCGTGTGATTATGTTCTAGACTGCGACTTAAAACAGAGTTTAAAAAAAGATAAAATATACATATTTATCTATTATAATGAATGATTGAGTGATGACTATACAGACAATGACAAACACAACGAAAGGAATTTGATTGATTTGCAGATTTTTGTCGATATTAATGAGAAATTCGTCCCAAGTACTGGCACCATGCCTTTTTGTACAAGGGAAAGAATTTTTTAAATATCGGGGGAAATTGAGTACGAGGAGACTCGAACCTGCATCTGTTGCATAACGTGCAACTGCCTCTGCCATTAAAGCAATCGAACTCATCTGGGGAAAGACATTGCCGCAAGGAACTAGAACCTGACGAAACAATTCCCAAACGTCATCAATTGAACTACAAGTCGTAATGGAATAATGAATGATTGAGTGATGACTATACCGACAATGACAAACACAACGAAAGGAATTTGATTTTGACATTAATATCGACAAAAATCTGCAAATAATAAGATAAACGCAGTACATTTTCTAAAATGTATTAGTAAAACTCTGACGTTTAGGGTATACACCCTTTGTCAAGGAAAATTATGAGTATGATGCGTGGCACCAACACCGTTAATGAATAAATGTGGTGATCTGGAAGGGAAAGGAGTACTGGATAAATGCATTGCCAGGTAGCATTGAATTCCGGTAGTAACAACTATGGTGGGGAGGTGACTTTTTAAAAGACTTGTTTTTAAAACATCATATTTACTTGTCCAGTTTTTTCGCCGTTACTGTGCTTCTATGTTCTCCCATCCCACCTTCCCGGTAGGATTCGTGTTTGGAAAATTATACTTGGACGTATTGGGTCACTCTGCTATTCCAATACTTTCTCTCATATTGTGAAAATTCAGCAACGCCTTGGTATTTTGGGGCGTTTTCTATTTTAAGAAAAATGGAATGGCCGGGCAATGGGCGCTAACAGCTTTAAGTTATCTGGGTATTTTTCTGGGGAACTTTTCTGGAGGAGTAAATATTTTGATTATTTTCTGAACATTACTTTACAGCACATGAATTATAAAATCATACTGCAACTCAACCCAATGTACACCCCCACGACCCCACTTTGACACAGCTACTCGCCCTAGTCTCACTCATTCATTTATTTCACATAAATTCTTTTGGCAATAAAACACCGTTTCTTAGCTTACACGCTTTAGAGTACCGCTTATAGGCGGCTCAGCAGGCATCCAATAAAAACAAAATGGCGTCACATCACGGATTATTGCAGGTACCACACCCCTATTAGCTTTGGTGTCCATCCGCCAAGATTGTTCTCCCTCAGGAAAAGTGCCTAAAAAGTATTTGCGATGGATTTTTCGATAGATTAACAGAAAGCTTGGTTCCTTTTTTTCACCTGGATATTGAAGAGGACTAATCAAAGTACAAATACTGTAAAGATCATGTTGATTGAAGGAGATTTTAATGTAGAGATTAATTTCACGGCAGAACAGGGAATTTTCGAAGGCGGATGGATTTTTCAGGGGTGGACCTATCTCTCTAAACTTTCTCCCCTTCTAGCTCAAAATCTAAACGGTCAAGGTATGTTCATTTGGGTGAAATTGAAAAATACAAATCTTCAGCTTTCATATGTGGGGTAGCACATGTCATTCTATCTATAGGGGAGTGGGGCAGATAAAGAATCGAATTTAGTGTGTAAGTCAATGGATACATTAATACGCGTGTTTGACCTCAAGGTCATTTTGCGTGCAACTTGACGTGCAATATGCTTGATCAAAACAACAATTTCAGCATCAACCTCCGCAGCGAAGCCCGTCCTCTAGTTTTTCTATTAGCTCTGTGGTAAGTACCCAGTACGTGATATCTCCGATTTGTAGTTTACCAAAAGTGCGCGTCAAACACTAAGGCCCGGATGATCGACCTGCCCTATAGAGGGTTTGGTTATTTCCACGTGGTCAATCAGTCGTATATATCATGTTGGATGCGTCATTTTCGGCGGCCGGGCATTTGGACAAACACAATTACGACGTCATGTGAAAAACCTTCATGTGCTTCATGTATTACGTAATATACCTTCAACCAATCAGACTGTGCCTTACTAATCATTCTCCCATTGACTTACACAAATTCGTTATTTCGTGATCATGTGATAGCTGAAGAGTTGGAGAGTTATATATTTCCATAGCATGACCGTTTATATAATGAGTTACGGTATAAGATGTGAAGGGTTAGTAGTAACGCTAACGCTAAGAACTGCTCAGGTGCCGTAAAATCCACATTTTATATTATATCGCCTCCAATCAGCATGATTTTCGCACCATCTATATAGCTTAATTAATGCTCTTTAATATCCAAACATAAAGTTGGATGTTAATAACTGAAATCGTGCCATAATAACCATCTAAATGTGTCTATTCCACGCGTTTCCCGAGAGTGAATTTGTTGGGCGGATGGACACCACCTAATGGTGTACAGTTTTCAGCCGAGGTAACTTTTGTAAACGCCGCGTTACACCTTCAATATTTTTTAGTTTGGCAACAGTTTCAATCAGTACTATCACAATTATGTAATGTCGCTCGTATGGCAAGCCGTTTGATTTTTTTTTATTTAGCAACAATTAAATCGAATTATTGATATCATTAAATCATTTAGTGATATCATTAAAAATGGCGCATCAGTGATATATGCGCCATATTTAATGATACCATTAAATGAATTAAAGATATCAAAAATTGATTTGATGATAGGCCTATCATAATTGAATTACTGATATCAATAATATCATTTAATGATATCATTAAATATGACGCACACATCACTGATGCGCCATTTTTAATAATATCAGTAAATAGAATTACTGATATTATTAAATCAATTTAATGATATCATTAAATATGACTTACATATCAGTAAAAGCGCCATCTTTAATGATATCTGTAAATCGAATTAGTGATATCATTAAATCCATTTAATGATATCATTAAATATGACGTACGGTATAATACATATTCGTAAAAGCGCCATCTCTAATAATATCAGTAAATCGAATTACTGATATCATTAAATTCATTTACTGATATCATTAAATATGACGTACATATCCGTAAAATCGCCATCTTTAATGATATCAGTATATCGAATTACTGATATCATTAAATTCATTTACTGATATCATTAAATTCATTTACTGATATCATTAAATATGACGTACGTATCCGTACAAATGCGCCATCTTTAATGATATCAGTAAATCGAATTAAATATGACGTGCGTATCTTAGAAAACGCCATCTTTAATGATATCATTAAATCGTATTACTGTTATCATTAAATTCATTTATTGTTAACATTAAATATGACGTAGGTAGGTAGGTTCATGTACTGTTTTTTGGACTCCTTCTAGACATAGTTCGATGCCTCACTGTAATTTTATTTGATGCATTATGTTGCCTTGTTGGAAAGAAATTGCGCAAAATATGATATATATTTTATTTATACAATCTGCATTCAGATGCTGTACATAGTATTATCTTTCCTTTCAGACGGATATAATAGTAGTTACATGTTCTCTATGAAATTTTCAAAAAGGGATAATATTTAACATCTACAAAAATGTGGGAAATGTTCTTTGTAACTTAAATAAAATAAAAAGTAATTCATTTAAAATTGAAGAAATGTACAGAATAATAAATGATAAATAGGGGAAAAGGAATGTTTATGAAAGAGCATTGTAAAGAAATGTGACATCCATCCAAAGCAATAACAAAGTGAGGGGACAACTTTGGTTGGTCACCTCGACAAGTCGTGATATATAATAGATATATATATATACTGACCATTTTTACTACAGTGCATTAGGCCAACAGCGGTAAAAAATATGCCAAAATCACCGTATGGGCCTTGTTTGGAGAGCAATGCCAACACTGAAAATGATACAAGATCCATGGAGTTGCAGATCTCATCACTATCATCAGTTTGACCTCTAACCTTGTTACCTTTGATCTTTATATGCAAATTAATATCAATAAGTGTTAGAATATATTGTACATGGACGTTTGCAGGATTTGCCTATAGGGGGCGCAATTTATATGTGTAACTGCCGTCCTGGGGGAGGGGTGTAAGGGGAGTGGTGTAAGGGGTTTAAGGGGAGGGGTGTAAGGGGAAGGGTGTAAAGGGATGGGTGTCCCCCTCACCTTTGAGAACATTTTGCTTCTGTAAGGGGGCTTAGATTCAAATGATGCTATTATTTGCATGTATTAATACATTCATTTGAACTGAGTGTATTTGATACTTTTGGTTCTTTGCTTTAGCAAAAGGATCCTATTGCATTAAGGTTGGCGTATGTGTGTATGTGTGTGTGTGGGTGTCTGTGACACACTGTAACTGTAACTCAACAAGGGAAAGTTATACTTGGTATCCAGATCCGCCATAGTTAGTAGATGTACACTATTGTTTTTGGTGCCTGCAAAGTTCACCGAAGATCAGTTATGGTAAAAAAAACACGAAATATTAAAAATGCAATAACTCTCCCAGTGACAAGGTCCGACACGGTTGCTATTTTAGGTCAGTTGTGAAATGGGCTTGGGGAACATAAAGGTCATGTGATCCAAGTCACCAAAGGTCAATTAGTGGTCAAAAACTAGTATTTTGGCAGTAACTTGAGAACGAAATGTCAGTTAGGTTTGGGAGTTATGCTAGTGTAATCCAATAGTCGACCCACTTCCGGGTGACTTTTGACCTCAGTTTGACCTACGGTGACCTTTTCGGGCCCAAAGTTATTTATTTTTGATAACATGTCATTTAAATTGTAGTAGTAGTAGTTTTTCTTCTATTTTTTGTACACGACGTTCAATAGGGGCGCCTGCATGCTCCCATGTACCCGCCACTCTTGTACCAATCTAACTGTGAAAGTTCCATGCAAATCCAAGTTTTACACAAGGAGATGATGTCAATGTGATTTTATATAATGTGGCCTTTGACCATTGACTTTTAACCTCTGATCTTGAGTGTCTGCGAGACACTAAGTAGGATCATGGGGTAACTACCCATCAAGTTTGAAGTTAAGGGGTTTAGGAGGAGTTCGCGTTGCAAAATCTGCACTAAAATCGCAGAATTATATGCTTAAAAAGGTTTTTTGACATCTGACCTTTGACCTTTTATATGCAAATTAGTATCAATAATTGTTAGAATGTATTGCACCAATGGAAACTGTAAAGGTCCCATGCAAATCCAAGTTTTACACAAGGATATATAGTCAAAAAAATAGTTTTACTTAATTTGACCTTTGAACCAGAGAGTCTGCGAGACACTAAGTTAGGTCATGGGGCAATTTTGAAGTTAATCGGATAAACGGTTTAGGAGCAGTTCGCGACGCAAAATTATCGGTCACCCGTGGGTACGGTACCTCACCATTGGTTACCCCCTGTGATCCGACAAATCATGATGAAAAACATTACCATGGCAACTGTTGCTATGGTAACTGGTGAGGCCAAACTAGTGTGTAACAGTCAATTGATTACAAAATCTCACCCGCTAATGGGGTGATGAGATAATAATTGTGTGTAACATGTCTACAAAACGCCCCAAAAATATTCCATCAGGTAAGTAGGTTACTGTTACGTAATTCTGCATAGTGCGGGGCATGCAAATACTTTTCAAAGGTCGCAAACGGTGTAAGCGATGACACATTTTAAGTGCTGCTAGGAAGCCTGTACAGTGAATTATCTGTTATATGCAGGGAGTTGTACTCTATATGGTAACGTCATGATAATCACCTAAATATAAAGATAATCCGCCTTGTTGCAATGTTACTGACATTCGAAGAAATTTATCAAGCCCTGTGCACCAAGAGAATTGAGAGTTGAGAATTGAAGAAATTGAAGTCATAATACAATACAACAACAGTTACATTCGGATGTACTGCGCTGGCAGGGAAGTAAGAGAGGTAGACCCAGTACGGGCTGAGGGAGTGGGGAGTGGCGGGTGGTGGCTTTAATTCTCGCGTAATCGTGAAAAATGGAAACGTTTCCTTCAAACAGTCATATATTGCAACAATTGCATGATTTTGCATCTAGCGCTCTACTTATAGCCGCTACTTCATACCGTCTCTTTCGACCCTTCCCCCTGGAACTTAGACAAAATAGATTGGCGCCCCCAATCCCCTGGATGCGGCACTGAGTGAGCTTAGGATGAAAACCTCGTCCCTCTTCATAACAATTCTTCCAGCAGGCAAACATTCCACATTTCAAATTATGATTGATAAGTTCATCTTTTTTTTTATTATCTATAATTGAATATGTGCCAATGAAGATCCCGAATAATATAGTCCACATGTGGTGTAAACACCTTATAGTGTCGCATTCGCACGTGAGTACATGTCTGTAGAATATACGATGAAAACGGAATGTAATCGACTATATCAATTTCCGAGACCACAAAATAAACACAAAAAATTAAGTGTGAAGTTTTTTGTTTATATATTGCAAAGTAGTTATAATATGAAAATAAAGTAGATTTGTCTCCTGATATAATGTAAATATATAAATAATTTTGTGCATAATTTGGCTTAAACTGGTATTTCAGTGGTGGTATATCGAGGAGAGCATGAAATTACGTAAGCATCACCCAGCTTCGTTTTCAGCTTTGGTCGTACGCAGTATGTGTGATAGTCGTTAAGCATGGCCTCAATGTCTGCTGCCCTCTTCTGAGATTCTAATATTATAGCGCCACCATTCATGTGAGTATGACTGTGTACGTCAATGAGTAGGATTCTGTTATCCATTGTTGGCACAAAGATTATGGCTTTGTCATCCTGGCAGTAAAGAAGCGATTGATATTTAACCGGATCCAGGGAGAGTAGATAATCACAGAGAGCGCCTTCATTTGTGGCGACATCGACGATAGCCAAGGGTTCCACGGAAACAAAAGGGTTATTTTTCGCTTCATGGCCCACGTGACGCCATACCAGCGTTTTAAGGTCGTAGGAAAATTTGATAATGTCAAGTGCTTCGTCGATGCTATTCGGGGATATTTTCCTTCCCAGTGTTTTCCATTGTAACTTATTGCCCATAGAAAGCATACCTCTCAACCAATTGGCAATGTGAGGGGTTCGCACCGGAATGTCACCCTGAAATTTCGTTCCAGACTCCAACTGAAACTGGAAGAAGGTGATTCCAAGCAGGGCGTGGTTGATGGCGCTAGATTTAATATTGAGGGCGCCGTTTAGGTTGTAGCTGTACTGGGATGTTTCACGGTGAAAGATCCATCCGTTATCGAGTGTGTTTGGCAGAGAAGGTTGGTCGCAGTACCACTTCTGATGTTCGGATTTCTGAAAAGACAAAGGATTTTACAGTAGATAAAATATCTTTAAAGAATTTTAAGGATATATTGAATCAATCACGGTGTCTGGTAAAACAAACTCGGTATAAGATCCTTCATTAGAACAACAAATTCAAAATTAATTAAACAATAATGCACTTACTTCTGTTTTCGACCGTGGATCATTAGAGTCCGCCAGTATTTCATCCAAGGAGAATCCCATCTCGTAACTGCTACCGACGTCGATGATGTCATCGGTGACGTCACTGGGCACATCTGTAGCTGAGGTCTGGTTACATATTCCAGACACGTTGCTTACGGTCAGGACATCTTCATTGGATAGATTACTATCTGTGTCAACAGACACGTCACTGACTGCATCACGTGTAGGTTCTACTGAACTCCATCGGGAACGTTTGCGTAGCTTGCGCAACTTCTTTCCCGTCAACTTCGGTAAACCCAGACGTCCCAAACAGGCCGAGATGAGTTTCCGAAATCCTCTCTTCTCAGTCGCCACAGCACCTCTGTGGGCAGTCGATGGAGAGAAAGAGGTAGTCTGGGTCAACTTCAAATGATAGCCTGTAACAGAAATATAAATATTCTTAAAGTCACTACTCATAGTGGAAATTGGTATCTTGCAATGTAGGATCTCGTGGGGGTGGAGGAGGAGGAGGAGGAGGGGGGTGGGGGGAGTCAGGCATTTCTTGAACATAAATTTGCACATTTTGCATAAGCACTCCCCAGGACGGTCTTGAACAAAACCCATCTATATAGTATAGAGTCCTTATGCAAGTCACAGTCACTTTTCTTTCACGTTTGAACTCAAAGCCTAAGGCGTGAAATGTGACTGCAATATACTGCAATTATTATGAAGGGAATGTAGGACCTATAGGTCAATTGGGCTACTGTCAGTTTTCTAATTAATCATTATTTCTAAAAGAGTTTCGTAACCAATTTGGTGTTGATAATTTAAGCTAGATTTTTTTGGGCTATGCAGCGTACTCTACCCATATATTCAACTTAAATACCCTGTACATGCACTAATTGTTTCAGACTCGTACTCATTGGCCCGTACCCACGGTGCATTCCCTTGAACGTGTAGTCCTACTCATGACCCAGTACCCGTACCCATGGCTTGTATGGTAACCGTACCCATACTCATACCTCGTACCCACACTACATTATGTGACTCTAACCGTACTAGTTTTAGCGTCTTCTCGAGCTTTGTTAACTTAACAAAAAGCCTAACATTTATTATCTAAATACGAAAATGTAAAATAATACATACTTGAAGTCAGAGCAGGTTGGAAATTCTCTTTGGAAAGAGACATCGTTGAAAACAAAGTAGGTTTCTGAGCGATATGAAAATCGTGTTAGCGTTCGAAGATAATTTCGATTAATGTGATTTCGTTTACATTTTCGTTGCCATGAAACAAAACAAATTTTGGTACTACGACATAATGGCGGTGCGCACACGCGCAAAAACGTCAA
This sequence comes from Molpadia intermedia, assembly GCA_027574765.1. Lineage (NCBI taxonomy): Eukaryota > Metazoa > Echinodermata > Holothuroidea > Molpadida > Molpadiidae > Molpadia > Molpadia intermedia. Next base: position 11,409 of record JAODAF010025381.1, read on the forward strand.
TGTATGAAAAAAATTACGCGTTTTCCCGCAAAACGTATTAAAGCTGGAAAATATCGCATTGGACATCGCGTCAATGATCGGAAGGCGCGGTACTTTCAGAACATTGCATCGAGCGCAGCGCGTCCAAACGTGTATGTATCGATTGTAACGTACGTAAACATTGAAGCGTATGTTACAAGGTAATCACAAGCGATGTTACTGGCGTCAGGCGTTTAGGCGCATACTGCATGAAATGTACGTACCAAATTGAACACGTGTGTATATTTAATGTTGCGCGCGTCATTTCGATAAAGTGAAAAACAATATGGGCGGGGACGCCGACGTCACACCTACGTACTTGATAGAAAACAAACCAGACAGTAAGCACCACAGAGCTAATAGAAAAACTAGAGGGCGGACTTCCACTTTTTGCAATGCAAGGCAGTGATGCTGAACTGTTCATTTCCCTAGATTTCCATAGAATTAGTACGATTACATGATATAATAACAGTTGCAGTGCTTCTTTTTTATTTGGCATAACAATAAGTTTTAATTTAAAGTAAGCATATTAGCTGTAAGAGGTAATTTAGAAGGCATGCGACATTTATTGCCGTATTTTGTAACGCCGAAAATTTACTATAA
>JAODAF010025491.1:0-19185 GCA_027574765.1 Molpadia intermedia
TCATTTTTTGAAAATGGCCAAAATGCTTCTTCTACCACAGACAAATGGATATTCACCAAAGTTGTTCACAATGATTGCTTGTTAGTGACCCATATAGGATGTTCAGGAATTCTTGTTGAATGGTCGGTCATCTAGTGGTCATTTGGGGTCATTCTATAAAAATGGCTAAAATGCTTCTTCTATACCACAGACATAAATGGATATTCACCAAAGTTGCTCACAATGATTGCTGAATAAAATGGAAAATGTCACATGTAGTATGAGCTACTGCACCATAGGTGCTCTTGTTTACTGTGGTTTGTATTCCCAGAATTTGGGGCAAATGAGAGTCATGTCCAGTCCTTGTACCTATATGAAACTCTAATGAGCTCAATCACCCTTGCATATTTCATTCGTCATGATTATTTGAGCTATATCTTGAGCTCTGGTCACGATAGAATTCCGATGTTATTATCACAAAATGCTTGCACTACTTTTCATGTACATTTTCCCTTTAACATACATTCCATGTTTTTTTTCTAACTTATATTACCCCAAGTATCACTGGCTCAGGTGATAGCCTACCACGAGTAATAATGCTGACAACCACCTGTGAAGCAAATGTACAGTCAAACACTGGAGAAGTAGCATGTTAACACATACCAGTATGAATAAAACCAGGGTATATTTTATTGACCGGGTCGTCAACTTTATGACAAATTATTGTGAGCCTGGACTTTTGCAATAATCGAAAGTTAAAAAAATTATGCACCTGTTGGTTTTCGCACGCAATATTTGAGTTTTCACTTGGTATGAATGAATGCCTATTTAAAGAAGATTCGGCACCATTTCATGATACAATTGGCGCCAATGTCAATTTTGGAATGCATTGTCATTGTAAATAATGCTACAGGTGGTCCAGTATCCCTAAATTCCCTTTTTAACACATAGGTAATTAATTATTAAATAATAGAGGCCTCAATAGTATGCTTTGTTTATTTAGAGCGCTATTTGAAAAACAAGTGGCAATTAGTATTTATTAATGATGTTCATTTGGACAAACTAAAAGCAATGAATAGTAAAATGTTAAACTGTGATTTAACAGAGGTGAAGAAGCAAGTGGGACAGCAGTCAGCGGATGTTCTGTTTAGAGGTTCCAGCAGGTCCATTTTTGTTTAATTAAAACACCAGTAAAGAAACAATTTGAAATAAAGAACATAATCGGAATACAGGATATAGCCTTGAGTGAAGGTACGAATGCACCATTCGGTAATTTTAAAATTATATCAATGTGCTATTTTATTTTATGTGGCAGGACCAGATTTAGACCGACCGGGAGATATATCACCCAAATTGCTCTATTTGTCACCTCGTATCGCTCCTAATAATCCTCACACATCCATGCACATCCCGTACATACAGCCATAGCATCATGACAAATAGAAGTGTAATCTTGCGATCACATGACTCTCTATAATGATTACACATATTATTAAGAGTTTTATATTTTAGCTGTTTTACCATTTACGGTACTGCTTGTGTGTTTGTCTCGATGTGTTCAACTCGATGAATACCCAGTATCCACTAAAGCAAAATTGTATTAATAGCTGCCCCAAATTTATACATCAATGTTCCAGTATTAGCCATCTATTCCATACCAGCTTTTAGTGTTATCAACTGGTCCCGATTATATAATGTTTTATGTATCAAATTATCCACCACTCACTACAACATCTCATGTTGAACATTTTAGACACAACACCTGACCACCCTGACCACGCATAATTTGACAATGACAATGACGAACTTTGAGGGCCGTTTAAAATATGTCGGTGCAACTTGACGACCTAACACATTTTGACGTTGAAGGTGTTGCACAATTACTTCAATCGATACCATTGTCGTATGTTGCTGCATTAGATTTTTTGGTTAAGACCATAAGCTGAGGAACATTTGTGGTTAAGGCATTTAACTTTTTTATGTTGTGAAGTTAATATGTTGCATCACCTACATTATCTTTTTTCTATGAGGCAGTTTAATAGATGTAATTAGTTTACATCGACGCTTCGTAATAAGCAATAGTTGGCAATAATTGATGTTATTATTCAAAAGTTTTTGACGACTACAGCTGCTTCTAAACAGCAAATTTTCTGTTTTTATTGTATCTATTAGGACATGACCAGAAATATTATATCAAATATAAAACGCCTATAAATTGTATTCGCTAAACAATGACGCTAGAAACACCCAACATTTGACCTTTCCTAATATTTCTCACACATGACCCCGGCGGCATATTTAATTAGAATGACGTAATGTTGGGAGGAAATTGGGGAACATTAGGGATTTTTATTTTGTGTGTTTGTATTTATTCAATCATTAAACTGTTTGTTTCTTAGTTGATTTAGATGCACCTGTACAAAGTTTGTTATGACAAATGTCCACCTTGCTCCAACAAAAACACTTCATATAATGGGGTGGGGTAATTAATGTTGTAAGGAATATCTAAGTTTATGCCAGACATTAACAATAAAATATGACTTTATGCCCCCAGCCAAGCAGAGTTTATTTTTGGGCAGATGTTATTTTGCAATATACATTGACAAACGTGTATAAAAGAAAACAAAAGGAGATCCAAAACATTGCCTCGGCGTTGCTCATTAAAACTGCTTCGTAAAATAATTAAACATATATTTAAACTCAAGATAGACAAAGAGGACTGGACCAGTGATGTCGTTCATTGTGTGGTTGGTGTTGTTGGCCCACCGAATTGTATCTGTTTCAGGTGAATATGTTCTCTTTTTACCTTCAACCGTTGATCCAACTTACTTGAGTCTTTTCTTGTTGAAATATTTATTATTTTGGTTCATGTATTTTTTTTTGAATTTTTTTTATAGAATGCGAATACTCTTGTAAAACAGGTTAACATGGAACCCATTTTTTCTATTTTTATTTTCCTTCCTATTACTAAGATTTTAGATTTTAGATTATCTAAGCCAAAGTTATTAAGAATTGGATGAGTTTGTCTTTCTTTGTAGGCGCGTATGTTTATTTAGTTTAAAAACAATATATAGGTATGTCCTATTAAACATGTATTGTTTAACGCATATAGACACCTATCTAAGGAGAGGTGGGTGGGGCATGTTTAATTGTATACTAACAGTTTAACAGTATACAACATGTGTTCAATAATTCATGGGTTCGGGTTAATTTGGGGTGTAGTGATGATTTAGGGAAAAATACGATTAATAATTAACGGCAGAAGTTGAATAATGTATTTTTTCTCGCGAGGTTTGAGCTAAAACCTTAATATTCTTTATGTGCGTAGATATGGCTTAAGCGTTCAACTGGATTAACAGTAATAACTGTCTGACAAATGCCTTTGCCTGCGTAAAGTGGGAGGGTGTGTCTCCGTGTGTACCTCCTTTGTAGTATTAAACACAAGATGTGCCACTCTCTTGAGTTTTAGAGTAACAATCGTAGCGTTTCCAGGTCTTCCCTCACATGGTCACCTGCATTGTCACAGGTCTCATGAATATTTATGAGTGTGTGATTATATAGCACATGATGAGATTGTCTCATCACTTTTGCATGCGTGGAAATAACAAGTAGTAATCATACAGTTTCTAACAACGTAACCTAATTTCCCGTATCACCAAATAGTACGCTAAGCGTACTTTCTTTTTCATTATGTTGTTAACCTTTGCTGCTTCTATTTAAATTTAGTTGATTTCACCTATATTTACCCTGTTATTTGTTACTCAAACATACGTATAGTTATGCCTCCTGCCCTGATCGTTTGTCCTATTAGCAGTTTATGTGGATACTTAAAATAAATTTATATAATTCCATAGTTTATGCATGTATGTATACAGTTTGACAATTGTTTGTAATGCTGGTAATATTTACACATTTCAACAGAATGAACATACTACAACAAACACAACTTCAGTGGCAATTAATTGTTATATGATGGGTTACAATCTCTATCATTGACTATCGTTGATGTTTTTTAATACAAAGTTGCTAAATGTATCAACTTATTACGGCAAGGGATATTCAGTATATATATTTACCTAACCAATGACGGCGCCAGTGGGTTAAAAATGGCGAGGGCTTGGGTACCTAAAATGTTTCTTGCCCCAGGTTAAAATGTAATACTGTGCAGGGAAATGGATGGAAACTGTGATTGAATTTCCTTGTATGGCATGGCGAGACTTGTAAGACATCTGACACAAATATTATAATTATAACGAAGATCTTATCTGTGGATGAACAGGCCAGATTGGTTAGTGTGGTGACATGGGCAGATAAAAAAGACCAATAACACTTGAAATATACCCTGTATCTTCTTTATTGATACTCTTCAACCCGTCCTTCCGCCTGGCATTCAGCTTACTGAGTATAAAAGCCAATAATACTGAAAAAAACTCATTATTCATAGGATAACTATACATACTGTACTCAGACTACTGTAGCTAATACTGCATGCCATTCCTAATTAGGGTGCAACAACAAAAAATACAATAAACAATCACAATCCCATACTAAGGGGGTATTAAGAAGGGTGGTGGGACAAGGTTGCCCTCTAAAGCGAAGACCTCTGCAAAAGAAAACAAATGTTTACCATTAACATCAACCTCTCAATGGATTTCCCCACACTCTTCCCTGCTAAAACCACGTTTGTCCCAAACCGGTCTGTTGTGATCCAACACGTTACTACCCTGAACTGGCAGCTGGTGCCATAAACACCCCATACTTGCAAGGGTCCTCGACTTTGCACCATACAGATTATAAATCTATCAAAATCTATATTATCAATTGTTCCAAACCGATCTAGGTTCGTTAAATGGGTTCCTATGCTGTATCCTACTCTGGCGTGTGCTTCTACGTAATGGTTCAATAGCCTCAATGTCTCCGCTAGCTGTATTACTATTTAAATCTGTCTCACTTTCACTCTGATCCGCATTCAAACTTATGGCAGCACCAGGCTCTCCGAATACAACCGTCGGATATTCAGAGTCACTTGAATCCGATCTTTGCTCAATGATCAGAGATTTTTCGTTGTCTCTAGTATCATAATTCACTTCATCTTTAATGAAATTACTACATGGCCTAATTTCTCTTCTATGCACAGTACTGTGTCCCATACCACCCTGTGTGGGCTCAATAACGTATGACGCTCTGTCCCCGGGTCTAGCAATAACCTTAAAAACCCTATGATCCCATTGATCTGCAATCTTATGTCTTCCCTTCGAATGGCTCCTTACATACACACGAGTACCTATTGTAAGGGGTTTCTCTTTGGCAGACTGATCATATAATGACTTTCGGCACTCTGCCGCTAGGGACATTCTCTCCCCTGCTATTTTGTAAGCAAGTTGGACAGTTTGTGTATGTTGTTCCAGCCAGTCGTCCACTCACCCTGAAATTTTAAATCACTGTCCGAACTCTCCCCTAGTGACCCTAAAAGAGAGTCTATAGGCAAAATTGGGTTACGACCAAACATTAAATAGAACGGGGCAAACCCTGTGGAAGCGTGGGGGGTCGCATTATATGCATAAAGCACTTCTGACAGATGCTTTGACCATGACCGCTTCTTACCAATGGGAAGGGTCCTCAATAGATCATGCAGGGTCCGGTTAAACCGTTCTACCTGCCCGTTTCCTTCCGGATGGTAGGGGGTAGTCCGTGACTTTATAATCCCATAGATTTTGCATAACCCTTGAACAAGAGCAGACTCAAAATTTCTGCCTTGGTCTGAGTGTAGTCGCCTAGGTACCCCAAACTTTGTAAACCATTCCTGCACGAGAACAGCAGCTGTTGTCTCGGCAGTCTGATTCCTAGTGGCTACAGCTAAAGTATATTTTGAGAATACATCAGTCATTACTAACACATTCTCTCTCCTCGTAGAATCAGGCTCAATAAGGGTAAAATCAACTGCCAATACTTCATTTGGCCTAGTTGCAACTAAATGCTGCAATGGCTCTTTAACAACAGGTTGGCTTTTCGCCTTAATACATCTATCACAATTAGTACACCATTGAAAAATATCTCTTGACATACGTGGCCAAAAACAACGCTTTCGTACCAAATTTGTAGTTCGTTTTACCCCTTGGTGACCAGTTTCGTCATGACATGCTTTCAATACATCTTCCACCAAAACTTGTGGTAACAACATTTGCAGTAATTCATCATTTCCACACTGTCTATACAGTATACCGTCCCTCTCAATTACTTTACTCCACTGTCGCAACAGTAATTTAACACACTCCAATTCACCCGCCCTTTCCCGAGCAGCTGGTTTCCTTTGTTGCTCCCAATAATACCTAAAGCGTGAAATAACAGGGTCTGCCTCCTGAAAACCCCTCAGCTGTAGCCTAGAAAAAGAGGGAAATATGGAAAACGACTCCCCTACCTCTACCACCTTACAACCTACTCTACAGATATCCACCGCTTCCCTTTCCATCCATGGGGGTATTGAAGTCATGCCCGCCCTTTGTGCCAACACTTCAGACGTCATAACATTCTCCTCGTCAGAGTTGTCCTCATGGCGTCTACGAGACAGAGCATCCGCAGCGCCATTCGACCTCCCAGGTTTGTATTTTACCTTGAAGTCAAAACTAGCCAGTGCTCCCAACCACCTCTGCTCTGTAGCACCTAGTTTGGCATTATCTAAGTGTGCAAGGGGATTATTATCTGTGAACACTACAAATTTACTTCCCAAAAGATACTCCCTCAACTTTTCTGTTACAGCCCACTTCATTCCTAACAGTTCAAGTTTCATACTTGAATACCGTTCCATATTCTTCTCTGCCCCCCTAAGTGTACGACTAGCATAACAAATCACTCTTCTCTTTCCTCCCTGCCACTGATAAAGCACAGCTCCCAAACCCCTTAACGACGAGTCCACTTCCACTTCAAACGGGGTTGAGAAGTCTGCATATGCCAGAATTGGAGGGTTGCATAATCGTTTCTTTAGGTGTTCGAATGCCTGTTTATGCTCTACCGACCAATCTAAAGAAGCTTGAACCCCCTGCTTTTGTTTACCCTGTGACACCAGTTCATGCAATGGCTTTGCTATTTGAGAAAACCCCTTTACAAATCTGCGATAGAATGAGCAAAACCCTAAAAACGACCTTAATTCCTTTACCGTTCTAGGTATAGGCCAATTTTGTACAGACTCCACTTTAGCGGGGTCCGTCTTCACCCCCTCACCCGTCACCTTATGTCCCAGGTAGGAAACCTCAGACCTAAAAAATGAACACTTTTGCAACTTCATCTTTAACCCAAACTGCCTGAGCCTTTGAAAAACAGTGTCTAGACGGGTCACATGCTCGTCAAACGTAGTTGAAAACACAAGAATGTCATCTAAGTAACACAGCACGGACCTAAAGAACTCATCCCCCAAGCAAGTCTGCATCAGTCTCTGAAAAGTCCCCGGGGCATTACAAAGGCCAAAAGGCATTCGAGTGTATTCATATAAACCAAAAGGAGTGATGAAGCCTGTTTTTGGTCTATCAGCTTCATCCATAGCCACCTGGTGGTAGCCAGAAAGTAGGTCCATAGTGGAGAACCACCTAGTACCATACAGGGCATCCAGTGATTCATTGATCCTCGGGAGAGGGTGTGCGTCTTTATGCGTTTTACGATTTAACCCTCTGTAATCTACACAGAGGCGTAGTTCACCATTAGACTTTCGCACAAGGACAATGGGGGATGCATAAGCACTCGTACTTTCAACAATTATGTTCCTTGCCAATAACTTTCGTATATGTTCTCTAACTTCCTCAAACTGGTTAGGGGGGATACGCCTATAGGGAAATCTTACAGGTTCCTCATCTATGGTCCTAATCTTGTGTTTAATCACGTCTGTAAACCCTAAATCATCGTCAGATATCGCAAATATATCTACATTCTTTAGCAATAACTCTCTTGCCATAACACTTTGAGTTTCTGTTAACCCGGATCCCACACTATCCATTACCTCATTGCGAAAACCTAGCTCATCACTCTTATTTTGTTGACCAACCATTATTTCACAACGGTCCACAGTGACACTCCCATCTTCGACCATTGTAACCCGCTGTAACCTTCCAATTGGTGTTCTGGGTTTAATCCACACGTCCTCCCCACTGGGATTCATAACCTGTACCCACAGCTTCCCTTGAGGCACACACACAAGTGCAGGACATACTAAAATTCCACCCGGCAACTGACTGCATGCTTCAACTACAACTTCCATATCACTCGGGCATACTGTGCATGTGACCTCCACGAATGACACACTTTGAGCTGGTAACTTAACAACCTCTTTTCCTGCTAACCTAGCAACACTATTTAACTCCTTCCCACTAAGGCTACGTTCCATTACTTCCTTGCCTAACCCTAATTGACCAGCTAATACCTCTGGACTTAGTTCCCTTAATATGTTCATCCCGACCAACATGGGGACATCCTTCCTAGCCCTAATAACCAGAACCCCACGCGCAGGGATTACAACCCCAGCTAACTGAATATCACTCTCAAAATAACCAATGTAAGGCATATCTGTGCCATTTGCAGCCCTAAGAGATAACCAATTCAAGTGCTCTAATTTGACATTCGGGAAACATGCGAGGAAACAATCCTCAGTAATGGTTGTAACCTGCGAACCAGTGTCAATAACACCATACACTTCCTCCTGCCCAATTCTTACAACTACAACAGGACAAGTTCCAACAATTGATGACAAACCTAAAGTCGAGCCTTTTAAATAATTACAATATGTTACACCCAGTGCCAGACCCTCGGTACCAGGTGGGTTTAGTTTCCCAAGTTAGGGTTTGTGGGTGGGCGCGGGCGTGCACACTGATATGCAAAGTGGCCCATCTCATGACATCTAAAACACTCTACCTGTGACATGTCCCTATTGGGTCGGTTCCTTCGCTTACCCTCCCAACTTAATTCAAGCTCGACTTTCTCTATGCGAATTCGCAAAGCTGCCTGTTGTGCCTTCATCTCAGTCAACACTTGAGTTTGGTGATGTACAGCGGATGATAGAGCCTGCAGTGCCTCTGTTACCCCTGAATCCTGCTCAACCGCGTTAACTGATGCCTTCTTCATAGTTCGTCGCTTAGGGAGAGTACTCTCTTCTTCAGCCATATCCAATGCCCAGTCTCTCAATTCAATGAACTTTATACCCGGTTGTTCCCTCATCACCCGCTTAACTTCCCTACGGAGCATCCCGTCACCCAAGCCATCCCGGAACTGTTCTTTTATGGTCTTTTCTAGGTCCGGAGCCCCTGGGATATTTTCTAATCTATCCATTAGCGTCATGAGTGCGTAGGCAAACTCAGGGACAGTTTCATTTTCTTGTTGAACTCTATTACAGATTTCCCTCATCAAGCATCCAAGAGCCCTTTTCTCACCAAAGGTCCCCAACAATATAGATAAAATTTTGTCAGGATCTTGTGACACATCCACAGGTCTATGTTTAATTTCTTGACGTGCTGCCCCTTCCAAATGGGCCAAAATAAAGTAGGCCGCACTATCTCCTCCTAATCTCCTAAGCTTCAGTGCAGCTTGGACATCTTCTGTAAATTCCTCGACAGATTGGCTATTTATCCCAATCCCAGTGAAAGTTCTAATTTTCTTTTCCTTTGGTAATAAATAAAAGTTACCGTTTTTCTTTAAAGAGTCTTGTGTACCTGCAAGGCTAGCGGTGAGGTCATCCAGCCGTTGCTTAACCTCTGTTAAATCTGGGTCTGCCATGATGTCAAAGTTCAGGAGTAATGGGTACTATAATATTACCCAATCTGTAATATTAGCACTCTGTTCTGGGGAGGATGTGGGGTATCCAATCCGCCGCTGTGCTCTCCGTTGTTTGTTCCACCACCCTTCATAAATTTGGATAATTTGGAAAATTTGTTCCCTCAGGAAATCATGCTGAATAACCCCATCTGTACTACCAAATGTATAGCTCATAAAACTTTATATTTGTGCACTTTGGTGTTGTATTCTTCCCAGGGCTGTTCATGAAACCACATGTTACTATATGGACATCCAAGCACAAATGAACACTCATGACCACCTTCTTCATAAGGCTGGGTTTGACACAATCCCTAAAGTTCCTACACTATCCCTGAAATGAAGTTGGCATCTCATAACCGTAGAGTACAAAATCAGCTCTGTACACCTCATAAAATTTCTTCATTATACTCTTCGGAACTTGGAAGAAATATCTAGCCCAGAGCTGTTCATTAGATTCTTTCCTCTTTATCACCGTGGATCCGTACGTTGTGAGGTTTCTGATACCAATCCTCTCCAGGACAAACGGGATATCATCATCTGCATCTTCTAACTTCCCTATGATGTCATAATTTAGTTCACATGGGAAGTTTTGATTAAAGATTACTTTCCAGTGAGGGTTTGACCTATGGTTTGAATTGTTCACCAGATATTCCATGAACTCTGGGAAGGAGGGATCTATTGCACTCTCATTATATGGTACTTTCCTAAACATCCTAATAATGGTTTTTGCCATTTTGGTAAAAACAGAATTATGGTGATCAACAAACTTGTCTTTGTATGCAGATACAATTCTCGACAGAGGATTTCTAACAAACATAAATTTGTTGTAAGATTTCTCCTTAGCGTCTTTAGGAGTAAACCCAGGCATCCATCGAAGTGCTTTGTGACTGAAAAGTTTCTGGTTTGGAACATTTTTGTAGCCCTCAAGATCTTCCACTATTACTCTCTCCCAATTTGTAGAGCCAACCTTGTAGACAATACTATATATAAATTTGTGTTTATCGTTGACAATAAGAGGCCGCAACTGTTTAGGATTCGTTCCCAATTCATCCATGGATTTTAGAGGCCGCTTCATTTGTGTATCACAGATTTTCCTCAGATGGGCCTTCCTCTGTTTCTGTAACTCATAAATTTTCCCCATCCAATCGGAATGTTTATTTTGTTTTAACCTCTTTAATTGGCTTTACAGGTGGTTTCTTCTCCTTAGCACCACTGTTTTTTGGAGGATCTTTTTTAGCTTTATTAATTATATGTCTAGCTTTTTTAGCAGGTGGTTTTAGAGACTACGGGTTCCCATTTACCAAAACTATCATTCTTCATCAACGTCTCGGCTCTCTTTGTATCTCTCTCATGAACGGTGTCCAGCTTTTTTTCGATCCACCGATCTACAAGTTCATCGGTGTCATCTTGATTGTAGTTCCTGCTTGGCACAAGAGCATTGTAATAGAGAAGCAAGCACACTGTTGCCACCGGGATGTAGCAGAGATTTCGTACTTTGAAGCGAGGCATGGTGTTGAAGGTACTCATTTACCCTGTAGCTCAGCTTTCTTGTACTATGCTTAATGACATATACCTTAAAGAACTGTATCACTAAGCTGTAGCCACTAGGAATCAGACTGCCGAGACAACAGCTGCTGTTCTCGTGCAGGAATGATTTACAAAGTTTGGGGTACCTAGGCGACTACACACAGACCAAGGCAGAAATTTTGAGTCTGCTCTTGTTCAAGGGTTATGTAAAATCTATGGGATTATAAAGTCACGGACTACCCCCTACCATCCGGAAGGAAACGGGTAGGTAGAACGTTTAACCGGACCCTGCATGATCTATTGAGGACCCTTCCCATTGGTAAGAAGCGGTCATGGTATTGTTCTATCCTGATTCTATGAACAATGGTTTGTTTATTCTAACCTGTGTTAATGAACTATAGTAATTGTGACATGTTTTTAGAACAATTGTTATTTGTGTATAACCTGTTTTTAAGACTTTTTTAGTGTGGGGATACGCATATAGGGAAATCTTACAGGTTCCTCATGTATGGTCCTAATCCTGTGTTTAATCACGTCTGTAAACCCTAAATCATCGTCAGATATCGCAAATATATCTACATTATTTAGCAATAACTCTCTTGCCATATCACTTTGAGTTTCTGTTAACCCGGATCCCACACTATCTATTACCTCATTTACATGATTGCAAAAACCTAGCTCATCATCACCCTTATATTGTTGACCAACCATTATATTGGGATATTATTGGGATAACCAATTCAAGTGCTTTAATCTGACATTCGGGAAACATGCGAGGAAACAATCCTCGGTAATTGTTGTAACCTGCGAACCCGTGTCAATAACACCATACACTTAATTCCTCCTGCCCACTTCTTACAACTACAACAGGACAAGTTCCAACAATTGATGACAAACCTAAAGTCGAGCCTTTTACATAATTACAATAGGTTACACCATTGCCAGACCCTCGGTACCAGGTGGGGTTAGTTTCCCAAGGTGGGGTTTGTAGGTGACCGATCTCATGATATCTAAAACACTCTACCTGTGACATGTCCCTATTGGGTCGGTTCCTTCGATTACCCTCCGACTTAGTTCAAGCTCGACTTTCTCTATGCGAATTTGCAAATCTGCCTGTTGCGCCTTCATCTCAGTCAACACTTGAGTTTGGTTATGTACAGCGGTTAATAGAGCCTACAGTGCCTCTGTTACCCCTGAATCCTGCTCAACCGCGTTAACTGATGCCTTCTTCATAGTTCGTTGCTTAGGGAGAGTACTCTCTTCTTCAGCCATATCCAATGCCCAGTCTCTCAATTCAATAAACTTTATACCCGGTTGTTCCCTCATCACCCGCTTAACTCCCCTACGGAGCATCCCGTCACCGAAGTCATCCCGGAACTGTTCTTTTATGTTTTTTTCTAGGTCTGGAGCCCCAGGGATATTTTCTAATCTATCCATTAGCGTCATGAGTGCGTAGGCAAACTCAGGGACAGTTTCATTTTCTTGTTGAACTCTATTACAGATTTCCCTCATCAAGCATCCAAGAGCCCTTTTCTCACCAAAGGTCCCCAACAATATAGATAAAATTTTGTCAGGATCTTGTGACACATCCACAGGTCTATGTTTAATTTCTTGACGTGCTGCCCCTTCCAAATGGGCCAAAATAAAGTAGGCCGCACTATCTCCTCCTAATCTCCTAAGCTTCAGTGCAGCTTGGACATCTTCTGTAAATTCCTCGACAGATTGGCTATTTATCCCAATCCCAGTGAAAGTTCTAATTTTCTTTTCCTTTGGTAATAAATAAAAGTTACCGTTTTTCTTTAAAGAGTCTTGTGTACCTGCAAGGCTAGCGGTGAGGTCATCCAGCCGTTGCTTAACCTCTGTTAAATCTGGGTCTGCCATGATGTCAAAGTTCAGGAGTAATGGGTACTATAATATTACCCAATCTGTAATATTAGCACTCTGTTCTGGGGAGGATGTGGGGTATCCAATCCGCCGCTGTGCTCTCCGTTGTTTGTTCCACCACCCTTCATAAATTTGGATAATTTGGAAAATTTGTTCCCTCAGGAAATCATGCTGAATAACCCCATCTGTACTACCAAATGTATAGCTCATAAAACTTTATATTTGTGCACTTTGGTGTTGTATTCTTCCCAGGGCTGTTCATGAAACCACATGTTACTATATGGACATCCAAGCACAAATGAACACTCATGACCACCTTCTTCATAAGGCTGGGTTTGACACAATCCCTAAAGTTCCTACACTATCCCTGAAATGAAGTTGGCATCTCATAACCGTAGAGTACAAAATCAGCTCTGTACACCTCATAAAATTTCTTCATTATACTCTTCGGAACTTGGAAGAAATATCTAGCCCAGAGCTGTTCATTAGATTCTTTCCTCTTTATCACCGTGGATCCGTACGTTGTGAGGTTTCTGATACCAATCCTCTCCAGGACAAACGGGATATCATCATCTGCATCTTCTAACTTCCCTATGATGTCATAATTTAGTTCACATGGGAAGTTTTGATTAAAGATTACTTTCCAGTGAGGGTTTGACCTATGGTTTGAATTGTTCACCAGATATTCCATGAACTCTGGGAAGGAGGGATCTATTGCACTCTCATTATATGGTACTTTCCTAAACATCCTAATAATGGTTTTTGCCATTTTGGTAAAAACAGAATTATGGTGATCAACAAACTTGTCTTTGTATGCAGATACAATTCTCGACAGAGGATTTCTAACAAACATAAATTTGTTGTAAGATTTCTCCTTAGCGTCTTTAGGAGTAAACCCAGGCATCCATCGAAGTGCTTTGTGACTGAAAAGTTTCTGGTTTGGAACATTTTTGTAGCCCTCAAGATCTTCCACTATTACTCTCTCCCAATTTGTAGAGCCAACCTTGTAGACAATACTATATATAAATTTGTGTTTATCGTTGACAATAAGAGGCCGCAACTGTTTAGGATTCGTTCCCAATTCATCCATGGATTTTAGAGGCCGCTTCATTTGTGTATCACAGATTTTCCTCAGATGGGCCTTCCTCTGTTTCTGTACCTCATACATTTTTCCCATCCAATCAGACTGTAAAAGGAAAAGAATAGAGAGAAAACCAGAACAACAGAGGCTCAGATGCCAAAAGTGTTGACGCTGTTCTTTTGACATAAGAATAGAAACTAACAAAACAGATCAATGAACTTTTGAGAATACAAGACATAATTGATAGTAGCCCCACCCATCATGCATATTCATAACATGGAAATGATTATAACATGGGTGCCACTACACAAAGTATATATACATTCGTATATATTTACTGAAAATTATTTAAACATTTTGCCTGGCCCACTTATTAATATTCATGGTATGTGCCACAATAAACAATAGGGCACATCTATACATCATGGGGTATCTGCCTGCCAAGTATAATGTTGATCAATCAACTTGTTAATGAGATACGATGTTTACAAAAGTCATAGGCAATTTGTCATTGATGTGATCATGTTTACACTATACCAAAATATGTATATACTACCATTTTAGACCTTATTACCAAATGGCAAATATGAAACAAATCGCACATAGTGTTAGCAAATTATTGACATTTCCAGAATTTTATATTTAGTCCCGCCCACTCATTAATATTCATGTGATATACATGAAAGACAATGGGGACCATCTACTCACTACAGCTAATACATACACCAACTTTGACATCAATTCAACTTGTCATTCTTGAGATACCGTGTTTACAAGCTAAATCAAGTGAAAATCTATGTAGTTTTACCGCTCATTAACATGTTGATGTTTTACACTCTATAAAATCTTCCAACTACTATAATATACCATGATAGTAAACATGAAGCAAGTCAGGGAAACGGTTTAGTCTCACCCACTCAAACTTGCCATTCTTGAGATACCATGTTTACAAGCTTGCTGTCACATACATACACATGCACACACAGACTGCAACTTGACTGAATAGGTTACGATGCCTGCCTACAGCATCGGAACCAATAATAGGACACATCTACATGTACATATCACAAGGCACCTACCTGTCAAGTATAAAGTTGATCCATCAAGTTGTTACCTAACTACATATTTACACCCATTCACTCATTAATATTCATGAGACAAACATATGGGTTATCTTCTACCCATCGTACGTATCATGTAACACATCAACCCTAGTCATTCCCTTGAGATATCACATTCACACACAGCCTGATCTGAACCTACCATATACTAACATGGCACAGAGCCTGAAACTGTCACATTTTTTTAACAGGCCTCGTCGAAAAAGTCACATACTTTCTATGACATCATTATGGATGCCAAATATTGGCCATGGTACCATCAAGATTTGAGGTCGACTGGCCATCCAGAAGTCTGTTTTGCCAAAAAAAAATGTATGGTCCAGTTTTATGGTGTTACATAACATCCAATTTAGATATTTCATCATTTAAGTTAGCCCATGAAACAGCTTATACCACCAGTTTGGGTACTCCAAACACTTCAACATAACTGATGGTAAATATTATGTTCAATATTAGTAGCGAACATTGTGTCAAGAGAATACAGAATGCTGGGTCAAAACAACCATACCAGCATCACTATCCAAAGTCAAGTTCGTCCTCTAGTTATATTTTGTACCTCATTGGATAATACTGCCATGAACATGGTATTTGTCATTGAAGGTTAACATATATATCTTAAACCCATACCTGTTTATTTTGTGTTTTAACCTCTTTAATTGGCTTCACAGGTGGTTTCTTCTCCTTAGCACCATTGTTCTTTGGAGGATCTTTTTTAGCTTGAAGAAAGCAAATTAAAGGAGATGGAATAAAAAATTTGTACTCAAACCTTAACCTTTCAATGAACTCTACATGAAGACAGTGCTTCGTAATTTACTAGTCATCGTTTATAAATATATCTTCCCAAGCTTTGGATCTTCCCAATACTGTAGCCACAAACCACACAATTATTGTAGCAATCTACTGGCAATCCTGCCAAAGCTATCAAATTATAGTTGGATAAATTTAGATGGTAAAACAATTTGCCTTGCTTCTAAAATGCTGGATCAGGGTCATGTGGAAGCTGTTGGTAGAACAGTGTCTCATCAACAAACACATAAACAAACTTAATACTTCCTCGAGCAAGAAATTAAATTAAATTCTAAATTAGGTTACCAAGATTTGCAACCATTTCCAATTCTCAATATCACTAATAATACGCATCCTCATGTACATGTACCTATCATCATGTACCTGCTATCAAGCAATGACTTCATACCAAGTTTGGCATTTCATTCTATGACCTTATTATGATATGAGCTAATCTCCTCACTTTGGGGCATATTTACATCAAGTATGACAAACATCCCATGTTGAGTCATGGAGTATACTGCTAGGAAAGTTGTGTTAAGCACTTGCTGCATAAATAATGCATAATATATGCATAAATATGCATAATATCAAAATTAACACACACCATCATATACCCGCTACCAACAAACACTAATATACAGTACCAAGAATTAATACATTTTTACGCTCGAGTTATGAGCATTTCAAGATTTCCACTTTTGAGCCCATGAATATTTATAATTTATAGGCACCAAAAACAATAGTGTTCATCTACTCACTATGGGCCATCCAGGCATCCACATACTAAGTATGATAATGATCCATCATTCCCTTGTCAGGTTATACATGCAATCTATATTCTTGGTAATGTATAAAATGCCACATTATTTGCTTTTCACATGCTGCCCTTTTGTTCCTGAGAGATACCAGAAGTGATCAGGAGGACCACAGTGCTCATCCCATTATGGAAGCCTTTAATAGCCCCACCCCCACTGGGGATTGGAATATTTGTAATGTTCTCAGAGAATATTGCTTCCAATTGTTTAGTTAATTAAATGTAAAAAGAAAATGAATTCTCAAAGTGAAATTACTGGTTAAATAGTCAAATATATATATTGAGAAATGAATATAGTAGATCTCGACTATCCCTCCCCTTTCGTCTGCTTACACCAAGTTGCCAATTAAATCCAGAATGTAATTGCCAGTGGCGTCAGGAGATAGTGCTCCCCTTTCATGTAGCCATGGCCCTCATTCATGAACCTCCTGTCAGAGAACATGGCTTCCAGATTATAATAAAATGTGCCAAAAGGAAGCAAAAACAGACTCACGTTTGGCACCGGTCCCGATGCCTCAAGATGAACAATTATAAATTTGAATATATTTGTTAGGGATATTGCTTGCTGGGGCATAAAGTTCCATGATGGCATAGTACTGTAGTCCTCCTGACTTTGTGGCATTAATATGCATGATGAGACTCTATATTATTTTATTTACATGGGCATGTAACTACTATCTACCAGCATCTATAGCAGGTGTTAACCTGTGAGAGGTTCTACCTTTATTAATTTTTTGTCCAGCTTTTTTAGCAGGTGGTTTGTGGACTACGGGTTCCCCTTTACCAAAACTATCATTCTTCATCACCGTCTCGGCTCTCTTCGTATCTCTCTCATGAACGGTGTCCAGCTTTTTTTCGATCCACCGATCTACAAGTTCATCAGTGTCATCTGTAAAGAAAATATATGAAGCATAGACTAATTTACATAAGTACCATGATGCACATCATGGGGGCAGCATCTTCCCTAAAGCATAACAAAATGTTGGCAGGAAGACGTTAAAGGGTATGCTAAACAGTAAACACGTTTAGGGATGTTCACACTGACGTCCCTGGGAGGATGACAGGTGCGGAACATTCAGTGGGGACAATTTCAGATGCACCAATACATCAGAAAGCTTACCGGCTGTATCCATCTAAGAAAGAAATAGTGAAAGCTGAGATAAATAAGATGCTAGCATATATTGGGAGTGATTCAGGAATCACAGTGTATGGGAATCGCCCATCATCTTGGTTCCGAAAAAAGATGGTTCAGTATGGATTTTCAGAAGCTTAAAAAGAACGTAGTTTGATGCTTTATTCTATTTTGAATGAGGAGTTCATTGACGAGGTGGGTAATGATCTAGCTGAGAGATATTGGCAGATCTCCCTTGATCAGGATGCAAGGAAAAATTACACATCTTTTGGTTTTATATGAATACTAAAGTTATGCCATTTGGAATGCAGAACGCACCTCAACATTCCAGAGGATGATTGACATGGTTCTTCGGGGATGTTCAGGATTTGCCACAGTTAATATTGTCGATATTACTGTTTTTCATCTACATGGGAGGAACATGTCACACATCCAGTCAGGTTTTGATAGGTTGAGGTAATGTATAATATGTATCTTAAAGTCAGGCCAAGTTAAGCTTTAATGTGTCATTGACTCATTGGTGGACACCAGGTTCCTTATTTGGGATACATTTTTGACATGGATGTTCAGGATTTGCCACAACTTATATTGTCGATATTACTGTTTTTCGTCTACATGGGAGGAACATGTCACACATCCAGTCAAGTTTTGATAGATTGAGGTAATGTATAATATGTATCTTAAAGTCAGGCCAAGTTAAGCTTTAATGTGTCATTGACTCATTGGTGGAAACCAGGCAGGTTCCTTATTTGGGATACATTGTGGGGAATGGTACAGTATTACCTGCTCAAGATAAACTTGAGGCCATTCAGTCCTAGCTTCCCTAGACCAGTGACTAAGAAGAATGTTAAGTCGTTTCTGGGACTGACGGGATACCACCAGAAAGTTATACCTTTTTTTGGAGCGATAGCCTGCCCTTTGACGGATTTAACTAGGAAGGCTAATCCTCAGAATATTAAAATGGAATGATGATTGTGAGGTTAATGCCTTCATGAAACTGAAGAGAACCTGTGTGTGTTGAGTCCAGATTTTAAGAAGAGATTTTTGTTGCAAACAGATGCATCTG
>JAODAF010025492.1:0-12027 GCA_027574765.1 Molpadia intermedia
AACCCCAAACAGTTACGCACATAGATTCAACGTACGAGTTCGTAGCATTTAAGAAAAAAGAAGGCTGGCATTTTGTCTGGCTGACTGGCGTTCTACCATATCGGTCACTGCATTATATGGATGTGCGTACGAAACATGATTTTGGTAGTTTACGAGTCGAACCCCAAACAGTTACGCACATAGATTCAACGTACGAGTTCGTAGCATTTAAGAAAAAAGAAGGCTGGCATTTTGTCACCGTACGTTTCTCTACGAACGCTAGCGATATTATTGGAGCAAATGGAGTGTTTTTTCTACTGGACCCTTTGAGCTTAATGAATGGCAGGCCCTTCAACGCTACCGTACACCAGGTCAGATTTGGATTTTCGCTACGCAGGAGCCTGCGTCGATTGTTCCCGATTTCTTGCCGCCTAAGGTGTATAGGTATAATTCGTACAACTGGTCTTTCACTTTTCATCATACTTCTGACATACACGGTGCGTATGGTTGGTACACGCCTTTTACAAATGGACCGTCAAAAAACAATATAGTTAACTGGTACAAAAAAATTTGCCGCGTGGCTATCAACGCGACATTGTGGTGGTTTAGGGTGGGACAGGACAAAATTTGTTAACGATCTAGGTAAGTTTATTCCTATAGACATGTATGGGGGCTGTGGAAATCTAACACTTCGAAGAAATGCGAAAGCTGCGCAAGGAGTCTTCACACATTATAAGTTTTTCCTGAGCTTAGAGAACAGTTGCTGCAGTGAATACCTTACAGAGAAGATATGGAACGCCATAGACTGGGAAATGGTACCAATAGTGATAGGTGGCACAAACGAAGAATATAATAAGTTAATGCCACCGCATTCTTACATTCACGCAGACGACTTTGAATCCATATCTGATTTGGCGGGATATATTCGGAAAGTAAGCGAAAACGAAACTCTATATAATGAATATTTTGAGTGGAAGAGAATTGGAAAAGTTCAACAACAAGGGTTTCACTATCGATTCCCAGTATTTAAAGAAGGAGTCTGTTGGTAAGTTTGAAAAACTAAAGAAATCACCAGCGGTAGAATTGTTTGACCCATACGGACCAGATTGGTTTGGTAGTTGTTACAAGTGCGGCGAACAATATTTGTGGAGACGAACAATATTTGGCAAAGACTGGGAGGATAACAGGACTTTGCTCTGGCTGGATGGAGACAAAAATTAATGATACGGTATTTTTCAGATGTACAAGGTGGGACACGTCATTGATACGTACACTAAATCAGTTGGCATGGTCAAATCCCGTAATGTTGATTGATCTTTGTTAAAGGTACTGCGTTACCAAGGCACGTGAGTTTTCGGTGATACCGAAATCCTATATATCTTTAAGATATAGTACGTAAATGCAAATTAACAACAGATTGTTGTTCATATCGACACAAATTAGAGTAATAATCCACGTAGGGCGTCCATGACTGACTTATTTATGGAACATTAAACTAGCTGAAACTATTATATGTGAGATAGCAAAAACGCCTATTGGGTGTGGTGTAGGCTACACGTGACCAACCAGGGGCCAACCATAGACCCTAGGTGGGCTTCCTGTAAACAGTGTTGCTAACGGTTTTTTTTTTAATTCCCAAGATCATGGACCAAAAATTCCCAAGAATTCCCAAGGTCGAATATTACACCCCAAGCTGCATTTCTTGGGGCCCACACGTAATCCAAACAGTGTACAGTATTACACCTAGCTGCGTGTGATCTTAACAAAACAAGAAAATGTTGAAATGCAGCTACAGTAGAACAATATCAGTGCACGGCATGGCCAGAATGAGTGTAATAATTTGAGCTTAAAGTAGAGGGCAGTAAAATGTTAGTCATTAAAATTGGCTATGATCGTACGGGTGCGTCTGATTCCAGGCTGTGCAGACATAAATTGGCTTGAATGGGAATTGACAAGAATTCCCAAGGTTTTCGGACCAATTCCCAAGTTTCCAAGACAAGTAGTAAATTCTCAAGCTCTTGGGAAAATCCCAAGCTCCGGCAACCCTGCCCGTAAGAATTAATGTAGAAACTATGTAAAACTCGGGTTTGGCCTTAACAAATATATGTTATATATATACGTTTGTGTTAATATGTTCAACACCAGAGTATCTCCAGTATACCGTAATTATTCCTTTGACAGTTTTATTATTTCGGTTGTTCAGAAGTTGACGCGTCTGTGTATAGAAGACATTTTAAACAATGCATATAGGCCTAGTTCATTCTGATTATGCTGTGATATTATTAGTATATTATTAATATAATTCTGATTAATTTTTTATTGCATATATATGGTTGTTTGCTTGGCTTGCTATAGTCTCTTGTTTCAGTTTGCATTTTCCATATTTACATTTCGTTAATATTTTCTAGTTAAACAATGAGATAAAAATAAACCTTGAAACTGAAATTTAAATTGGATACTCAACTAGTTGATATATGCCAAACAAACGGGCTTTGCTAATATTAGTTTTAGCCTTACTTTGATATAATTCAGTGTTTCAAAAAACCCGTTATTAGAAATATATACAAATTGAGTTGGATCTGATGGTGGGTTTTATTTTTCGACGACAGTAAAGGTAGGTTTTGCGTAGCAGCCACACTTCAAAGCCCAAATGATGCATCTTATGTTTTTTTTGCTAGTATCCTGTTTGTACCATATTGTACTGTTTTTGTATATGTATATTTATATGTATATGTATATGTATGTATGTATATGCAAAATAAATTAACTGAACTGAACTGAGTTGATAATACAGGATAATTGAAACAATGTGGAGTTTTCAGTTTCACCACATTTATATACATAACTGCCTTAACTCGCGATTTAAAACAAGCTGGCTTAGAGAGTGTTTTATCCTACCACAGTCTTTTCTACAGTAAACACAATGGTATTGTCAACAGTGGCTAAAGCTAAAACATATCTACCGTTAGCAAACATCACAATCAGTCCTCCGTTTGTACACCTGTTATTGTTATGTAGTTTTGGTTTCGATATAGGCTGTGATCCCTGGCTATGATCTTTGTAGCAGGCTGATGAGCATGAAGAGCAATGTGTAGCCTATGTAATACCCCGTCCGCCTATCTTCCCGTCCGGCCACTCGGCTCTTTGCTTGATGTATACTTACAAGCTTCCTGGTTGTGGTAGCCTATGGTGGTTCCAGACAGAACATACAGTCATTACCAAATTATCACAGTGGGGTTATTATTTGGAACATATAAAGTTGTAGGTTTAAAATGTTTGCTTCAAAGTAGAGAGCAGTTTTGGCCGTCAATTTCTAATTTTTTGAACGAATGGTTTTACTCTTGATACAGCATGCTAAAAATTGGCCATTAGTATAAGTGGGAAATTCTGCAAGGCAAAAACCTGCCGTTTGCATGCTTTGGTGGGTTAAAGAATGTGTTTGCACAAAAATGAGTCATCAGCTTATAGGCTGTGCAACTGAATGATGCATCTCTTATCACAAACAATAGTAGCCCATGTCAATAGGTTAATTAGGTTGTTAGTGCTGGGCTTCCCTTTGGTTACCACTTTCTGGACACCTTACTTACAAAAGGGACTAAGGTGAGACTCTGGAATTAA
The DNA here is from genome assembly GCA_027574765.1 of Molpadia intermedia. Classification (NCBI taxonomy): domain Eukaryota; kingdom Metazoa; phylum Echinodermata; class Holothuroidea; order Molpadida; family Molpadiidae; genus Molpadia; species Molpadia intermedia. The sequence goes on from JAODAF010025492.1 coordinate 3,598, forward strand.
TTAAAAACATGCAACTTTATAGCAATGTCTAGTCTGGCATCATGCGGGGTGGCAGTTTAGTATCACGTGGTAAAGAGCACACATTACAAAATGGTACAAGGTACGGTCAAAGTTTAGATTTAAAAATGCAGTATTTTACAATTAATTTAACTTAATTGGCAGTCAGTTTTCCCTATTGTTTGATTACACTTCAAACATACTCAGCATGCATAGGTATTGGTAAAAGAGTAATGATAGAAAATTAACTTTGTGTTAAATATTGTGTTTTTATATTATTGGGTAGAGCTTGTGGCACGTAATGTTACAGACGCAGGTTCGAGTCCTGCTCGTGCTCAATTTTCCCCAACATTCAAAAATTCTTTCCCTTGTTCATAAAGGCAAGGTGCCAGTACTTGGGTAGAATTTCTCATTAATATATCGACTAAAATCTGCAAATAAATCAAATTCCTTTCATTGTGCTTGTCGTTGTCGATATAGTCATCATTCAGTTATTCGTTATATATTTAGACACAACAAAGGGTCTGCAAATAAATCAAATTCCCTTCGTTGTGCTTGTCGTTGTCGATATAGTAATTATTCAGTAATTTATTGTTATATATATATAACGAAAATAATTTGATTTATTTGCAAATTTTTGTCGATATTAATGGAAAATTCGAGTACTGTCACTGATTATAGTAAGGACCTATGTGTAAGAATTTATGTTAACATGTTGTGTAATCAGGAAATTAAAAGAATTATAGCGAATCGTCACTCTCTCTGTCCTTGCATAGATTCTATAAATATGCTTCCAATAGTTTCATATCCAATTTGTTAAATTTAGAAATTATTGATAGACCGAAAGTGCAAGTATACTTGTATTTAAGTAGTTTATTCTAGTAGATACTCTTTAATTATTATCAATCCTAATCTAGTTAAGTAGTCGTATATAGCCATGTGTTTTTGATAGTAGAATAAACTCAAATGGTGATTGAGTAAATGTAAATCTCGCATAGTAACACGTTTCTGATAAAATGTATTTTTATTTATACTGTACATATTTAAGCACCCCAGAGCGACACACTTAGAGCTTATAACAGCACTTAATTCAACAGGCAAGTTTAATCACAGGTAACTTAAATGAAAATCATGCACATTGACACCATGCTGGACTACAGAAGCACTTTTAGTGATGGTGTGGGCAAATATCTAATTTACCCGGTGACACCATTATGGTCAACATTATTGACAGTGTAAATGTATCCATATATTGAGTAAAGATATTTGAGTAAAGTATTTTTAAATTGGTTATGATACCTATCTAGTGGGTTCATGTAAATCATTTGATCACAGTGACACCCCTTGTAAGTGAATCCACTCTTTCAAGAGTGCAGATATGTACCCATTTAGTGATACAATGTAAATTCCGCATAATGATTTACATTTTTGGGAGTGTGGACATGCACGTAGCGCACACCATCACTTTTTTAAATAACATTTACTTTTGTTACGATGCTTAGATTGTATAGTAAATGTAAATAATGCACTATGACATCATGATGAGTATTTTTAAGTATTCATCGATCAATTTCGGATCTAGGATTTTTCGGTGGAGTTCTTGAAGTTGGAAGAGTAGTGGATCTCAGGGCGAATTCAGGAATTTAAAAGGCCGTGAGGGCAAACCCCGAACCTGAGAGCGCCGATCTTCGGCGTTTCCCCCATATTGTGATTTTCAATTAAGCACTATTAAATGCGATATTCTAGAATCAGAGCATTACAAACATGGGAGTATCAAAAGACAAACCCCCGTGCACTGTGCAGACGGTTTGGAGCCTCTCCCATAATTTGTTTCAAAATTAAACACCGTTAGATGTTAATTTCTGGCATCTGACATCCAACAGTAGGCATAGTACACAGAGAAACATTTCTTTTACGAAAGGCAATAAGGCGTAGGTAGCGAGGTCGAAACCTGAACATGTGAGCCTACAGCGAAAGGCCTGTGGGAAATGGCGAAGTTTGCTTTGACCCAGAAACGGCTTTTTGTTGCTGGCAGAAACCCCTAGCTTCGCCATCCCTGGGTGTGGGATTCTCTCAGATTTATTTTCTGGCATCTGACAGTACACAGAGAAACACTCATTAGATCTGCGCCTGCAGGTATTGATGTACATGGGCATCCCGGTGGGGGAGGGTTGGGGATTGCCAGTCCCCTGGATCCGCTACTGCTGTGGATGATATACATTAGACCTACTACTCTCTTTAGTGTAAAAACACACGAACAATGTTAGTAGGCGTGACCAAATCTTGCAATTATTGCAATTCGTAAATGCAAATCCTCTGATCAATATTCGTGAAATTAGAATTACAATTTAGAATAGGTTTTAGTTGAGTTACAATATGTATATCCGGATCCTTATATGATATAGATTATATTATGCTTTGATTGGATTACCTTAGCCAGCAATATTTAGCTAACTATGATAAAGGTCTCACTACATGATACCTCTTCTAGAATTTCTGGTGGACATCTGAGAGTGTTTCATGTAGAAGAAGCATAATTTGCAGGTGTACATATGCATACCGAAATATGGCAACATGTCGTGTACTGGAGGTTCAATCCCTAGTTGTTAGCCCATTAAAGAACCACCCCCCCCCCCTTGACCTCCATGAATCATGAATTTTCAAATTAAGCGACATTCCAATAGCACTTGCATGTCACAAGGTCGAATGGTAAGAATGAAGCATGAAAATTCTTAGGGAGAATTCACTCATTCGACGCTCGCATGTTTAAGATCTGCCCTGATGCCAGAAAATTGTATCTAATGGTGTTTCAAAATTCTGCGGAAGGCGACCTAGATAACCTGCAGGGGACCTCGCGCCTTCGGCGTTTTTAGAGGGATGAGGGAGGGCCCACAGAAAAGAGGCAGCCCGGTGGTGGTATGCATACCCTCGCTGAAGCCGTCACTGCCCCACCCCCTGTCGATGTTCTTTTTGATTAAGGTGTCGAAGGTTCAAGGAACCTATGCGCTCAAGTTGGCAATGTGTGTATGTATGTGTGACCCTTTGCTTCAAACACAATAACTCAATATTGTAATATATCATGAGTAGGCGGCGCTTAACATAAACATTCTAAGAATTAAATAACTCGAGACCCAGTCTTGGAGAGCTACCAATACCATACTTGACAGGTAGATGCTTCATGATGTGTAACTGTGCGTTGTTGTTTGTGTTGCACATCTCCCGAATACTTGGTTGGATTTAATGTAACTTTTTAAAAACAGGAATAACATTGCAACGACCATGCTGGCGTATGTGTGCTCATAACAGCTACTTGTAACTCAGTTGTGGTAACTTCAATGTATATCATACTTACTATCAAGATCACTCATAGTGAGCACAACAAAAAATCAAGGTCAATATTCTAGTTGCTATTTATCTTCCCCATATTAAGTATACAAGACGCATATTGATTTTATTAGAACTCAAAAGTTATTTAAGGTCAACAGAGGTCAAACATAAAACCTTGTAATCAGGCTAACTTAACAATCCTAACTTCTCTCTTAGTTGGTATATTCTCCACACATTAATTACAAAAAACCTATTAAGGACAAACTGAACAGTGCTAACTTTATTGTTTTTGTCTACATTCCATCATTCCCCCAACAGTTACTACAAGTAACCTATTGACTTTAGTAGAGGTCAACATTATTTTCGACATCGGAACCACTAATCGTTTTTGTTTTCTGCTTGTAGCTTTCCCTAACCGGCCCACCCGACCTCCAGACCAGATTTTACTTCAGTTGGGCTCTTTACAAAACGTCACTTTTGGTAATCGCGGTATTGCCATAGGAAACAAACATCATTGTATTTTTGCAACCTTTATCCTTATAGATTTGGGGCCGCAATTGTTACTGCCCTTGTCTCAGTGTTAGATTGGATTCGCCCATGTTGGTTGACACTGGAACGCTGTATGCCTTCGCTACGAGAATATGTTTAATGCAGCATCAACTAACATGTGGCTACGGATTGTTTTTGAGACAACTTTCCCAGTTAGGTTAGCGTATGGCGTTCAACATTGCTAGCAAGCAAGGCCTCAAGGAGCTACTGCAATCATCAGCCTGATATCAGGTGCCCATTGATACCAAGGAAATTATATGTCCATGTCAAACCCGTCGAGTCTAAGAACCCCAATTTTTTAAGGTTTTCCAATATAAGGCATTTGGTCAAATGAGATAATGGGTGATATTGTATTGTTTAGCCTGAGAGGACACGAAGTTGATGGTTGTTACAGGATGGATCGTTGGAATTAAGGTCAATCATTGGGAGGAAAACTGTCCAGGGTATAGGTAATGATGTAACATCTGCATCATACCAGAACACGCAGGCCTAGGGGAGTAATGAAGTAGGAAAGTCTTTCACAGCGCATCTAGTTGTGAATCTGTATCTTCAGCTGACACGTATACAAGTAATAAATATGTTATAGGTGTGGTTGTTGGAGGGTTCTTGAAAAACTCAATATTTATGCAACCAACTTTAGCGCGTGGATGCGTGGGTAGCAAAAATTAGCTGAAAGTTAGTGAATGTATCCCACAACTGTAACTTTCGCCCTACCAGACCTCCCTACACTAAATGTACATAGCCTAGGCCTGTGTAGCTAAGTGCAACATAATCGAGACCGGGACTGTTTCCTAGATATTTTTCTTCAAAAAGCTAGGTATTTTTTCAGTAAACGTGCGGAATTTCCTCCCAAACTTTGCAACCTTTTGAAATATATTGTCTACTAATGTTCTTGGATGTCTTGTAGCCTGTAGTGAGTTGATTTGATAATATTAAACTTACAAGATATTGGGTTGTGTTCACGCGCATCGTAGGGTGCTTTTGGACCCAGTGGCACAAACGTTGACATTGGTATACGGGCTTGAAAATAGTATTTTGGTAACAGTAAGGTTCTAGAGCTGAAATTATCAATCGTGTCCATATAAGCCATGTAAGGTTGATTAAGAAGGATACATTTTTTACTGAATGGTGGTTTAATTAAAAGACGAGGCATACTTTAAATGTGCTCTCTAGAATTACAGAAAAAGGCATGAATTGAAAGAGGTCTTAGCCGATAATTATGTTGTACATATACCCAGAATTGCGAATCAGGGCCCCTGTAAGTATACCAAATAAAAATATGGCACCATCATTTGGCGACCATTTTGTATTTGTGAAAATGAGCTACCCATCCACTTAAATTTGAAATATTTATCCATTCAAATTTTAAAAGTACTTCAAACAGCCAAATGTATCCGTGTCCAATTACCTTCATTCTGTTATGTTCACTTACAAGAATATAACATCTTAGAACAAAACTATAGCAAAATGCAGGTATTTGACAGCCATCTTGGAAATATGAGCTATTGATTTAATAAAATATTAAGCTATTAGAAATGCATCCGTGTGTCTAAAAAAACCTTCAAACTTTTTTTTAAAACGCTCTAAGGTAGATAAGATATGTTAAATATTTATATTTGGTGGCCCTTTTGAATTAATGCTAATATAAATGATTATTCTTTCTCTTACATGGATTTTTATCAAAAGTCAAAGGCCAAGGGTCAAACGTCAAATTAAGTAAAATCACATTTTTGACGATATCTCCTTGTGTAAAATTTGGATTTGCAGGGGACCTTCAGTTACCATTGGTACAATATATCCTAACACTTATTGATATTACTTTGCATATAAAGGTCATAGGTTATGAGGTCATAGGTCAAATACATTTTGTAGCATAGAATTCTGCAATTTTAGTGCAATTTTATCCAACCGCTTATCCGATTAACTTTTAACTTGGATTTGCATGGGACCTTCAGTTATTATTGGTACATTACCCCATGACCTAACTTAGTGTCTCGCAGATACTCAAAGTCAAAGATAAAAAAAATGTCAAAGGTCAAGGGACAAAGGTCAAATTAAGTAAAATCACATTTTTGTCCTTTTTTTGTGTGTAGAGGTCATAAGGTCAGAGGTCAAATTGCACTTTTTGGACATAACATTCTTCGATTTTAGTAAAATTTTTGCGTCGCGTACTCCTTATAAACTGCTTATCCAATTAACTTCAAAAATGTTATGAGGTCAAATGCACTTTTGGGGCATAATATTATGCTTTTAGTGTAAATTTTGCATCACAAACTCATCCCAAACTGCTTAACTGCTAAACTGCTTAACTTCATGATAGGTAATAACCCTCTTTTATGTTTTTTCTTCCAAATATATTACTGAACTTCGGTCTAGCAAGGTGATCTTTCAGGATCATTGCACACTTCTATACGCAGCAATTGGACGATTTTCATGGTTTTGGCTAATTCAATGTAACCATCAATTATATGTGCCATTGTGTGCTATTATATGTGTTTAGTAAAGTGTGTTTTAGCTCATTGGTCTTAATGTGTTGGGTATAGGCAAATTTAAACCAAAGGCATGGTTTTATATCCGTCAATTTAGTAGCTAAGGAAGTTTCTCTATTTTAAATGCTCAGGCTATATGATGAGGTTTATTTCTTTATATTAGTCAAGGTTCAAACAACTGAACTCTCAATACGGATTTTCAAACTCACCGAATTTTCTCAATGTAGGGCAATGTGTTTTTGTTGGTTTTGTATTCTTAAATACTTTTATTATAGCCTGCATTTTATCTGCATTTGGTCAGATTAATCAGAAGATATTTGTGGGATTATTAAACCTAAAGTTATGAACAGACTTCCTAACTAGATATCCTAACTACAGTATGTACAAGTACCTAGTAGCTGGCCAGTCGATCGACATGTCGTATGGTCATATATGTCTAAGTGATTGAATTTACAGATAGGGATGCTCAAATACATAAAAGGAAACAAATCGATTTATATAATCTCCATATTATCAACTAATCAACTAATTATGTGAATATCACCTAGCCTACAGATTGTATGTAGCCTATAGGGCCGCCCTATATACAAGACTTAATACAATTATATATGTACGGTAAACCAGTATAGAGTATTCATCTATGTTCACAATTTGCATTATTTGAAGTCTTAAGTGATCAAACTTCCAGGCAATACATAGGCATAGGCCTGCTAACTATTATCTATACTTATTATACATAATATAACAAGGTAGGACACTTCTCCGTTGTCGACTTGATTTAGTCGTCAAATGGCGCGCAATTCTGCTGATATCAATGAAATGTATTAATTTCCTTTGAGGAAAATAATAACGACAGATATATTTGACCAATTGGCTAGCACGGTGTCTGGTATGATGCCATCGTTCTACGAACATTATCTGTTGACTGAAAGGAATCGCGGTCTTGCGGAGAAAAGCGTCTGAAAAATGCGTTAAAGTCGACTCCGAAATTGAGGAACCGTCCATCCAACAACTTTTGTACGACTAAATCAAATCGATAACGGAGAAGTGTCCTACTTTGTTATATTATTGTATATAGGTATAGGCCTAACATTACGAGCGCCTGTGGCCTAGACTATGCCAAGCTTATACAGTACATGTATACCAATATGCCTAGGCTACATGTATATTTAATACCGTCTGTTGCAGTATCATGGTTTACATCAGTGTTGTAGTCGAGACCGGGAAGTATACGAGGCCGAGTGGTTCGAGACCGAGACCCAGACGTTATGTGTAAAATACATATAATAAGATGTGAAATAACGGAACAATGAATCGCATCAAACAGTGTTACAATTTAAAATTTCTAGGGGAAATGTCGGAGCTAGGAATTTCGGCAAAAATATTTTTGGCGATCCAAAGTGTCAATGCAGTCTCTGCCACTTCCCGCAGAAATTGACATTTAATGCTGTTTACTTAAATATATATATTTGAGGACCCAAAACCAGGGAGATCACGCTTCTGACGCTCGCATATTCGGGATTCGCCCTGATACCAGAAAAACATGAGAAGGTGCATGCGCTTTTTCGGGGAATGATCAATATTATGATGATAACAATTATCGGTAATATAAGTCGGTAATATATGACCAAACCTTGGCGATGTGTTAATCTATCATAGCATAAAGAAAAACATATACATGTGAAGCGCGCCGATTTTGTTTTCTATTTCAGTTTTCAGGAGTACCGCCAATGCTCCATGGTAATGGAACATATATAGTTTTACGGAACCAGGGAATCGAGGTAATGGCAAAGACAGGAATACGATCGAGAGTACATGTTCCAGATGGAAGCACCGATCAGAGAGAAGATCGATCTCTTAATATTTACAAAAGAATTCAATCAGGTAGTGCTTCACGTTGAGCAGGAGGTCCGCGTGCCCAAGTGGGTTCGACAGTTATTAACCGTGCCAGATTTTCAAATATGCTGGTTGTATATGTATATAAATTATGATTTGTTATCTCATTACCATATTATGGGGAGGAGATTTTGTAGTCAGTTGACTGTTACACATTGTTTTGGCCTCAGCA
>JAODAF010025603.1:0-12026 GCA_027574765.1 Molpadia intermedia
ATACGAAAGATAAATACACAAAGCAACCAATTGAACAAGACTATAGGTGTTAATGATCGGGGATTAGGGAACCAAGAAAAGGAATCAAGCTTACAACTCTTTGTAAAACTGTTAATAGGAAACTGGTCCCAAGTCTTTGTTCAGGCCAGTGATGTGTGACCGAATACGAAGTATATTATATATATATATATATATATATATCAAGATTCGACTAGAATTAATAAATGAGGTGTATTGCAACCGACATAATATTGGTCTTAGAGGAAACTATATAGCGTCTATTCCTTCCATTTGAGCAGCACCATCTGTATATATCAAACTCTGCGGTTACAAGTAGGATCGACTACCGTACGATATGCTAGAAATATAGGTGGACACACAAGACATCGGTCTTTGTAGGCTAGGCCTACGTCATAAAGGCCTGGCAGGATATGCTATTTTAAATTATTAGATTGATATTAGGCTAAACCTAGGAATGCTCAATTAATGACATATTATAAAAATCACAATTATAAAGTTAACAAGATTCGATATAATTATCGATTTACTTTAGGTTATTGTATATTTGATAGAATTCGTTCCTGACTGTTCTTAAGTTATAATATTCCACGGTGGCTTAGCTGTATGTTTAGTATAATCGTCAATATTACATTGTATACTGTTACATTTGTTGGCTACACTAGTAACTGCTTACAGTGTCTGCTTAGAGTAAATGTAATGTGTTTTATTATTATATACAAATACACAGCGAGCTTCCATGCACTGGGTTATATACTTGAATAGTACAAAGTCGCCCGTGTAACGTTATTAGAGTATCGGCTGTTCTTTTACCCAACGTGCGTGTTCTGTTTTTTTACATATACTTTTTTTCTATTATTATTTTTATTATATTATTATTACTGGTATTATCTTTTATTTTTATATTTTTTTTAAATATATTCATCATGCTTCATTTTATTTGTATATTATTATACTAACAAAAACCTGTTCTTCAAACATGTTCTTCAAAACCACTTAACAGTTCTACTTGTTTCCGTGTGTGGTTGCATCAACATTGCAGAAGTGACCAAATAACTATATGTTAAGAATTTATTTCTATTCATTGAATTTTCCGAAAGTGTACAAACTTAGACTAGCGTATGTGGTTGCCGTTTGAAATCAATCTTAATCATTTTAGCGGAAATGAAGGTAATTGTTTCATTTGCGGAATTAATGAATATCTATTGCGGCATCATAAGGAATTAATATTTCACTTGACTTCTCTCAACGGATTCGACATTCAGCAGACGCCGCAGACGAAGATGTGAGAGGAACACTCAGTAAAGCGCTTACGAAGAGTAACTTTAAAAGAGTTCATTTTACCCTAAACTGATTTTATTCGAATTTGAATTTGAAGTGCTTCGTGTAAGATATTAATACAGATGCATTGCACTTATCTGTAGGCGGGTCATTAAGAAGTGGTGAATGAAAGTCATCATCTGGCTGAAGTAGTTCCGACTAGGCATCTCGGCAGTATGTCGGAAGCCGTAAACACAGTGGGACGCCAATGGTTAATTAGCAAGCTACCGATGGCTAAGTGACACGTTGCCGATGGACGCCAGTGGAAATGCGACGTTTCCCAGTGAATTTCTCGATGCCGCCCCCGATGAACCATCGTTGGCGACTTGCCGAAGGAAATGTGGCATCTGCCAATGGCTCGCTTGAAAAAGTGGGATGCTTCTTGCATGTGTATAGCCTGAAACCACCATTGCTATAGATTTCTTAAATTGTTTGAAAACAGTCATTTTGTATTAAACTGAAATTAATTAAATACGGTGTTAATCCACCCTTATGCCGTCGAGGTTGTGTTTTGAATAAACAAAGTGATTTCATCGTCTTAATTACCTTATGTGACGTTTGATCAATCTCAGATAATCACAATTGCTTTGCCTGGTCCTTAAAGTGATTTCAGATCGATGTAACGTTATCAAGGCGGTAGAATGGACCGAGGCGTTAACTACTTTTACGATGATTTCATCAGAGGTAAGATGGTAAGAATATGTACTACATAGAACTGCAACGTAGCAATTCGTAATAGTAAACGTTCGTAGTACTAAAACACGTGTTTTGCCATGAACTAATTGAAACTTCAACATGACACTATTACGATATGTCCTATAACATGCTTTTATATTGAAGCAACTATAATGCACAATGCGAGAACTGACAACCATATGCATTGGTTATTCAGTGTAGTTTAAGTGAGTCAGGTCTGTAGTATGTAAAGGTTGACAGCCAATACATACATTTGCGTTCCAAACAAAAAAAATGAACCGCGACAAACTATTCGTACTAGAAACCTATAATCGGTTGTAAAATCCACAACATACCACGTAGAATGAAGAGAAACTGCAAATATATGACGTATATTTATACATAGGTCGATACATTTTAATTATTTAATATAAATTTTTTCGCCGGAATTGAAAGATTGTAAGGACATGAGACACAAGTGGTACTGTAGTAGCTTTCAATAATAAGCTTTCGATTGAATAAAATACATGTCTATTTTATAGACTAACTTTAGCCGCTCAAATTCTGGACCCTGCTTTAATTAACAATAGCGAATATATTGTACGAGTGCGAAGGCAGTAATGCAGGGTCACTATATCATATATATCATATACTGTTATTAATAATGTGACACTTAATGAAAGTGAGGCAACTGACTCGCCCTATATGAGGAGCAGAATGCACTCGCACAAACACTTCGAAACTGCGAGTAGCGAAACTGAAATATCGAGGGTTGTTAATCGAGACTTGTTTTGATTGGTTTTTGACCAATCAGAAAACAGAAAACTGATAAAGATATGTTTGGTTACGTTAACAACTTTATTCATCGAAATGACCACAACACATTTTTAATGAAACACAATAGACCTTTTCTGTGTATTATAATCAAACTTGAATTACGGTGAATGACATTTAACAGAGAGAGTGCATTCCATTTATATATAATTAAGGTAAAGCATAATAATACCTTTGTAGCTATTTGTCATCCGGTAGCCTCCGTTACAATGGCGCTGCTTTTGCAAGACACTTAACGCGACATTAACTCCCCAAAGATGTTCTAATGAGATACAAACGTGTTTGATATTCCTCTCAAATGGTGTATTTTGTCAGCCCATCGAGTAAATATGACAATCCTTGGCTTCGAACCTGACATATGAACCATAATTTGAATTTGAAATATGGATCAAACGGTCTCATTAATGTTGATGCGCTGCGCTTTCGAGAAACACTTGGAAACTTCATGAATATTCATTAATAATCTGAATCGATGTTAGACAGGCTTGCACTAAACAGCGGGTGAACCCAATTATATTGCACATTAGCTGGACAAGCATCACTAAAAAGTACACATACCTTTGATCCTTCCTAAAAAGCGATATAGTAATCTCTGTTGATGGGAAATCTCTCGAGATTACGCTTTGCAACTGAGGTCGTACAATCACGAATTGCAGTCCTATTGTATCAGAACATACTCAAGACTACTACACAAAGTTATGTATATACACCTAGTTGCAATAGTTTTCAGCTCCAGCAGCTATAGTCGTATGCAGATATGTCGCATTCGTACACGACAGTATTAATCATTGATATGTAACTTTATTTCAACATCACATATTGCTTAAAGAAATGTTGTAAACCTCGTTGCATGAGTTCCCATAGCGACAGGAATAGATTGTAATTTATCTATCAAAACACTTACTTAAATATATACTTAAAGAATGATAGATAAGAAAACGTGCACGCGAAGGCAAATGAAAGTAACGTTTCAGGACTACGCCTTAAAATAATAAAAGCATGATCTATCTGTCAAACGAATCCCACATCCACCCAAAACCAAGACACACCATTTAATCGAAAGGCCGAGAAATTAGTTCGCATCACTTTTATTGAAATGGTATACTTTGAGATATGTAACTGTCGGTGTTTGCCCATGTGGAAGAAAAACTGGAAAAATACCTATATACAAAATGATTAAGTTATCGCTTGCTTTGAAGAAGAATCTCTAAGGCTTCAATGAAACTTCGTCTTACGCAAAGGTGTGACGTCATGTTACTTGTTGCCGCGTATAATTAACGTCACATCACTGGAATGCCTCTGGGTGACCAAAGTCCCGTGATGTTGCGATTATCGAAGGTCGAATGTGATTGAATACTTCGGGAACAATAAGAATCTCTGTAAATTATCTAATGAGTAAATTTTGAAGCCCTACATTGACTTGAAGAAGGTTGTACGATATTCCCCAGGTATATCTACAGGTCTGTAGACGTTCAAACATCAGGCTTTTCATTCAATTTCGCCAACGTGGTGTCAGTGCTGCTTGTTACAAGCGACTTATATCGGCAACTATAAAAAATAAAAGGTCGTTTACATTCACCCGCATATCGAAACCTACAGTGTGTCAAAGAATAACACACTTTTATTGAAACATGGCTAACGTGGACGTGGGCTACCCATATAAAATAGTTCTCGCTCCCGCAGTCGCCTCACTGAAAAAGTTTACCCCTAGGTCACATTTTACCTCAAACTCTAAGACACTATCAATGACACGATGATTGTGAGCGTTGCTGAATACCAACAATTTGAGTATTTTCAAACCATGACCACAAACGCCCCCTAAATGACTTTAAAAGGTCCACCTTTGACAGACGCACAGTGGTATAACATACACATTTCTTAAGTATTCACAATGCAAGGACCTGCAATATATTATGGTATATGTGATTGGGCAAGTATACGCCAAACAATCAGATTTTTTAAGAGAATAATTTAAGCTACGAACGACATCAGCTTGATTGACTCTTATACAGTATGTGAGCTGTAAGAAGAGTATTAACATGATGTTTTTTAACAGTTATAAATTCACATTTAGATAATTTTGAAATATTAGAAACATTGGATGAGAGTATTGTACTATATTGTAATTGGATGCAAACTTTAATCGAGGGCGCGATATCAATAACCTTAAAACTGCGTGTGTAAAACAGTCTTGAGAATTTTGCCAGAGGGGCGTTCCGTATAATATGCTCTACCCGTAACATGTTTATTCATCAGTTACATTTGAAAGGTTACGATATGATGTACGAAGAAATTTACTGCAATATATTCTAGTTATGTTCGTCATAGGTAACGTGTGGCTAGCCTAGGCTACATTTAACATATGGTTCGTATTTGCTCACAAATGTTGGGGATAATCCCCAACCCGACAAACCAATGTTAAAGAGACAACATAGGGAGACATATATACATTGATGTAAACAAAATAGTCAGTAAGAATTAGTGTATTGTGTTTTGTTACTTTGAATAATTTGTCAGGTTTGGTATACAGTGTTGATAAACCTTTTAGACTTTGATAAAGAAATATGTTACTAATAACAGGGTAATCAAATTGCCACGCGAAAAGATGAATTGTAAGTTTCGCTTTTCATGTTTCAAATTCATACAGGGTATGTGTAAATCTACTAGCCAACAAAGGATGCATTATTTTGCCTTTGTGCTTTCACCAGTACATGAATATAACTATAACGTATGTAGCATGCATTTTAATGTGACCTGATTACCGTACTCTTTTGCATGTACTAATAGTACTATTTAACAAGATATTTATATGTCACTGGTTTATGTATATGGGTATATCTGATATTGCTATGTTGCAAATTAGTTACGGTTTAAAGATGTCCTAAAAGGTTCACTTATGAGAGGTTATGGTCCCAAGAGAGTAAACAACAGCCTGTCAGATCACTCATCAACCTAATTCACATTACATCAATCACCCATCCTATATGTCTATATCTCCTAACAGTCTTCATAGGCATAGGATATTACTGAGTATAAACAACAGTGAATCGAGATTGAATGAAAATATAAAAAAGAAGTACCATTAAATAAACCTATCTCTACCACACCCTTTTTTGGAGGCGGGTCATAATCTCAAGTCAACTTATCATTCGTTTCCACACCCTTTATAGCTCTATCCTCGACTAATCATGCACCATTTTGTACATTATACGTACGTACCCAATCACTGTTGACATGTACATCATGTTGATTGTGTGTGGTTCAAATGTTGTTTACTACTCTGTAGGGTAAGGAATGACGTCACTCACCTTACCAAAACACTTCTTACAACTTTAAAATATTCTTGATCATGGATTATCATCACAGAGGGAGGATAATTGCATTATCTCAAACGTATGTCACCAACGGTAAAGTTTAAGCAAATTGTTTCTTTTGGATTATAAGATTTCTATTGGATGCATTTCTATGTCATTTTCTTTACTGGCTGACAAGAAGGAGATGACTACATTCTAGTTTTTTATATGTTGTAAATATTGTAAATATATATACATTTTCTTAAAATTAACTTCTATTTGATTCACATCCATGATCTGAAGATCCCTGGATGGTGAAGTGGTTACATAGCAAAGAGCAAAGAGTGCTATGATGGGAGTAATGGGGTGTTATAGGCCACTCCAAATTATTAAGCTAAGAAAGTGTGCCCATATACAATGTGTTTCATAACTTAAAATTGGTAACAGTACCCAATATATTAAACTTTGTTTCTTAATTTTCCAATCCTACAGCTACCACAATACACAGAATGCACATAGCCAAATTATAATTTATATATAGAATATAAATTCTATATTGATATTTGTATTTATGTATATGTTTTATACATAAATAAAAATATCAATATAAGACAGACTTCCCTGGTGCATGGACTATAGTAAAAACCACTAAGTACTGCAGAATGTACATAAAATATATTAACATGAAAACACAATTTTAGAATCCAAATCGAGCCAAAATACTCCAATTTTATTGTATATGGGGCATAATCTTTAAAATCACTTAAATCATTTTGTTATCAATACATCATTATCTCATCACCCCATTAGGGGGATGAGATATTGTCGTGTTGGCGCTGGGTTATGACGCAACCTTCCGTACTAAGCTTCGGTAGAGCAGATTAAAAGTAAAAGGCTTAAAATATTAGTGTTCCAAAGCCTTTGGTATCCTAACCTTGGAATGGATTAAATAATCATAGGCTTATTTCTGGATTCTCCTCAGGTAAATCGACGCAATTAAATCACAAACTCGGTTGTTTCTGGTAATCAATCATTATTATGAGTTCTCCTACAAATTTACTTCATTTCCTTGATTCGTATAAAAAAAGAGAGAGTTGTGAATGAAGGAACATGTGATTGACTTATTTATTGTAAATACCCATACCACTTGTTATCACTCCCACGTATGTATAGATTATGAACCTATTACAGAATTTTTCCTCTCAGCATCGATCCCCATCTGTACGATCAATGTAGACAATCTACGCGTATGCCTACCAAATGAGGAGGAGGGGGTTTCAGGTTTCTTTTTTGTGGGGGTGTTATCTATGATCACACAGGATTAGCATAAAAACTCACAACATGTTTGCATTCTGGTTGATGGTACAAAATAAAAATACGTCCAACCAGTCGAGCTATCAATGAGGTTACATCACACCAATGTCGCCATGCCCAAGCTTTCACCATTCAACCATAAATGTAGATTCCAACTGTGGTAGTGAAAAATTTCAAAACAAATGATGATCAGAAACAGACCAGTCAAGTTTATGGTGAACTGCAATTTTGGAAAAATCAATTACTTTACCTGAGTGGGATTGATACTTCTGGTAGAGATAAACATTAATTTTATGTGTGCATCAATAATTCACATCCCAGTGAATAATTTAAAACCACTTTAGTTGAAAAATATATTTTGTCTGGAAAGTCTAAAAAAAAACTAATTTTGCAAATAATAAATAATTTTGTAATAACGTTACCGAAAAACATGAAATAGCGGGTTTTTCTCATCTATTGTTCTTTGATATTTACCAAATTTAGTATTGGTTAAAAGAAAATGTCATGCTGCCTTGGTATGTTTTAGAATGGTAACGGAATTACAACTAGAGCACCAGCGGTGCAGAGCTCACACCATACAGTATTTGTCATCCCAGAATCATTGTCCAAATTCCATCTAGTAAATCCACTTTTGCTCATAAATTGTCCTCGGGTATAATCAAATTCCGGCATTGGCACAATGTTTCCTTTCTTTCATTAACACATATGTCTCTTCATACATTTAATGGTTTCTTTCTGGTAGCAAGATTAAAACTACGGAATCTAGACTGAAACAATCACACACACTGCTCCATGCACTCACAAGTTTGCTAATTAATAAACTAAATAATTAATGACCCTCCCTCTGTAGCGAATGGGTTCCTTCACCTCTAAACTTTAGTTAACTAAATACATTTTGTCCATTTCCACAACCAAACAGTAGGAATTATGTTAGATGAATATTAATCATGAATAATCATCCCTTGGTATTCTCTGACCTCACATATGGATTTTGGCCCAAAATGATTCCTGGATATGACCTTCAAGTTAAAATCGCTGAACACCCAAAGAAAGCACCACCAGAATATAATACTAGACAAACCCTCAACAATGTGACATCTAATTTGTATTTTTCGTGTTGTCACTTAACAACATATAGTGACCCCTAGATGACATTTGACCTGAAATAGATAGATAGGCAGATGCTGATGAAGGAACTGGAACAAACATTACATGACAAGAAGTGAAAAAGTCCCAGACCTGAATAAAGGTAATTTGAAAGAATTTATTGAGCCATTACCATTAATAGGTATACCAGTTGAATGAGCACAATGAGTTTGCACTTCAGATGGGAGTGGAAAATGGAATGTTTCTATTTGTTAAGAGGACCAATCAATTTCATTACACCATCTCGAAAATAACATTACTTCCAGAATGTATAGAAGTTCATGAATCATAGGATCATGACTGCGTGTGTCTGTGTGTGTTTGTATGAAGGTGTGTGTCCGTGACACAATGCTTGTAACCATCTCAGGAGTTACAAGCCAGTTTGATGTCATAGGATATGTTGAGTAGATGATCCCTATTGATTAAGGTCAAAGTTCTCAGTCGTACTACTACGGTGAACTGACCTCACACTTGCTGACCTCATAAGGTCAGCAGGGGTCAAACTCATCTCAGCAATTCTTAAGTGGATTGGTCTCATAGTTGGTAGGTGTATTGCCAATACACAATAATCCCTATTGTGTATAATCCCAATTGATTTTAATGGTCGGTCATACCAGGTCAGCCATACTACAGTGGACTGATATAATTAACAGTATAACTTAACATGGTCACTAGGGTCACCAGAGGTCAGTGTTTGACAACTATGGTGTGTGATTCCTTGCCATATTTTTTAGCAAATTTATGGTTTAATGTTGAAAACTTGGATATGGATTATGGTGACATTGGTGTGATGCAACCTAATAGATAGTCACCACACAACCTGTCAAGTTTGTATCCATCAACCAGAATGCAAATGAATGAGATTCATGCTATTTAAACAAGGAGGTTCTTGCCTGCTGCGATATCTGACTTTCCCAATCACAACATGTAGCCTATAGACTATGAACCCATTACAGAGTTGCTTCCTCTGTGAGCATCGACCCACATTTGTACGATCAATGTAGCTATAATTGAAGCACCTATCAATTTCAATACTCTTTTCCAACAAATGGACAATACTTCAACAAAATATAATTACCATTAAATACCAATTTCTCACCCATCATTTACCCCCTATCATACAACCACCCTTGACAGTGATTGTGAGTGCAAATAACTAAGTTGTCCGAGGAAACTTTCACCAAGGATCTTTGGATATCTTTACACACGATGTAGTTGGAACACAATGCAGTAGCATTAGTCTAATGGCTGCGGTTGTAGCATCTTTGAAATCACACACCAACTGGACTGCAGTTGATATTAATAATATTCCGTTGCAAGGAGACAGAGCATATGAATGTCATACAAAGCTTAGGATGGCCTACAACAAGATCAGATGGAATGCTAGACATTGATCAACTACCACCAACAGTTCATCTGAATGGACGTGATCGTAAAGCAAGTATCGGAGTAATGAATGACAATATTTTTTGGTCTAACAAAAGATTTGAAGGAAGTTATATTGACTGCCTTGAGAGAAAAACATGGTCAACACTTCATTCTTAGAATGTTTGACAAGTGTACAGCGAACCTATGTTGCTGTACAACAGCAAAATACAGCATTTCGATACACTCCAGGGATAATAATGGTGTCCATGTCGCTGATGGTACTGCCTGCCTTATGCATTTTTAAACTCCGGATGTCAAGATATCATACTTGGGGAAAGCTGGTTAAATGGCAAAACAACAGCTCAGATAGATATTGCACCTGTTGATCATTCTGATGAGTCAGGAAATGTAGGAACAAACGTCTCTCATGGTGGACTAGAAGAACTAATAGTGGCAGCTCATGATACAAATGAATCTGCAAATGGAAAAAGCAATGTCCATCATAGTGAGGAGGATGAACCATTTGTGGTCCATATACTCTCAGATGAATCTGAAAACGGAGAAACGGATGGAGGAACTGATTACCCTCATATTGGAAGGGATGAACCAGTTGTGGTCCCTGAACTCCCGGAAAAAGGAGGATCAGATGTCTAACGACGTGGTAGAGGGGATGAACCAATTGAGGGTATCACTACTTGGTGAGTTAATTTTAGGCAAAGTGCAATGACAATATTATGCAGTCATAGGGCATCTGTGTATACAGTAGCTCAAACATAATACAAACAAGAAAGCTACCAGCTTTGTGCTTCCCTTTAATTGCCATACGAAAATTCCCGTGACAGTTCACATTTGGACTGTCATGTTAAGGTCATGGAAAAGCCCATATGATTGAGGAACTGAAGTATGAAGCAAAAGCTCAATGGGGAATTGTTTTTTACAAGGTTTAAAGTGTTTGACCTCTACCGACCTCAGATGACTATTGACCTACACAAAACAATAACCAATAAACAATAACCAAGTATGACCTTTGGAATCGCATATTAACTATGACAATCACACTATTAGGTTTGTTTCATCATGTTATGTGTTGACATTATTTTCAATTTTTTACCTCATATAACTTTGATCTTTATACCCAAACAATAGGGATCATGTACCAAATGAGCTCAAGTTATGGTTTTTGATTCCTTGCCAAAAGATATCTACGTGGTCACACAATGTATGTGTGGGTGAGTGTGTCTGTGATGCTGGCTCGTAACCAATTTCATATTTCGCTTGTAGCTTCCTCATACAGAGTACATGAACCCTATTGTTTTTCGTGCAGTTGCAAGGTCAGCAGAGGTCAACCACTGAAACCTTGTAATCGTCATAACATACAATACTTTCAGTTAAATTTTGAAATATGGTTCTGCACCATAAAGACTGGCCATGCCCGTGTTGGTGTGTAAATAAATGTTCAATGGTGATCAGATGACTGTACTGTACCAGTGTATCAGTATGACAAACCCTTGACACTGTAACATCAAATATGTATGAGAAACATTTTGCTATTTTCAGTTAATGACCCCAACCCTAATTGACAAAATATGATTTCCCGATGATCAATGTGTCCAAGTTTCATCAAAATCCAAGAAACGAGTGGAGCTATCAGCTACGATTAAGAGCCAAAAGAAAGAACTGGACACACACGAAGGTAATCTGCTTGGTGGAGATGAATATTGTTCAAAGTTTTGGAAGTATATAAAAAGGAACGAGGCGATGATTGCCAACCATATGGTACAGATCCAGAGGAAGAATGCTGGTATGCCTTGTTGGTACAAGGCAAGCCACGACGGTCATACACTAACCAGTAGGAGAGCATAAACAATATTCTCACTCGACAAAAGGAGGCAAAGCTCTTCTTCCCATTTTTGACAAAGAAGTTCTCCACCACCAGATGGAGCCAACGCCTTGACTATGGATGACGTATCAAATAAGAGTGTCAGTTCAGTTCTTCGTGGAGTGCAGACGTGTTTTCGCCTGCTCTCCCGATTTCGAACATATTGCCCTTTACTTTAT
>JAODAF010025714.1:0-12026 GCA_027574765.1 Molpadia intermedia
GTCACCAAAGGTCAATTACTGGTCAAAAAGTAGTATTTTGGCAATAACTTGAGAATGAAATATCCGTTAGAGTCGGGAGTTATGCTATTGTAAGCCAATAGTCGACTCGCTTTCGGGTGACCTTTGACCTAAGTTTGACCTCCGGTGACCATTTTGATATATTTTTTTAACTTTTATATTTAAAATTTTGACGCCATATTCTGATCTCAAAGATACCTTCCGATCAAAAATGTCAATTGGTTTACCCTTGTGCGACCTTTGTGTGAGAAGTTATCAGAGGTCAACGTTTTTGGGGGTTTAAAGCACAGTTAGGATGTTCGTACGGAGTTGTTGTGTATTTTTTAGAACCAATGTCAAACTACAACTGACCCCAAGGTCAAATCAGAAAATATGCTTACGTTGAGAGAAATGGGGCAAAGAAAAACGTTTGTTAATATTCTTATATATGATTGAGCGTGACCTCTATGGAAAAAGCCAACTCGGACAGCTAAAGCAGACACATGGTTCTCAAGTTATGGTTGGCGAAATGGTGGGCCAAATGTTGATTTTGCGGCATTTTCTTCACCAAAGGTCTGACATGGGTGATATTTTGGGACAAATTTGGAACATTTTGAGACAAATTGGCCCAAAATGTTTATTTTTTGAGTGGTAACATAACATTTAAATGGTAGTATTCCTTAAACAAGAAACCATAGTGCCCTTGGGCTCTTTTTTTTTTTTTCTTATTTTGTTGGTACACGATGGTCAATAGGAGGCTGTTGCACCCCCTGTATCCGCCACTGTGAAATGAATTGCCCAATATACTTTAATGAAAATATGTTTATTTGAATTCTGGCGTTAATTAAATACGTTTAAATTTTGTTGAATGCAATGGTAATAAAACAAGTATAAGTATAAGTCAAGTATATACGATTGTTACTGAATAAAAAAAAATATTACAAAAAAGTGATGATAAAAATATTTCAGAGTATGCTCTCTAATGAAGGCGTCCGCCACGCCCACGATAAGTATAAATGTGTCCTTCTTTAATATGCCAATCATCAAGCCTTCGCTACGGTCCTGGTGGGGTGGGCATGTAATGGGTGTGTATACATATCCACCAGATAAACACATCTTTTCACACTAACCCCTTCATTAATGTTTCCAGCGCTAGAATACAAAAATATTAATGACTATTTTTGGGCTACATATTCTATAAAAGCGACGTTATAATCAGTTCAATCCTCTAGCAACAAATGTTCTCCTTAATGATATAATTCTAAAAAAGAATCAAATCAAGTCTAGTTTAATGAACAATAAACATTAAGATTCGTAAGTCTTTTAGCATTTGGAAAATAATACGTTTGACCTTTAAAATAAGTGGTACTTGACAAACAGCAATGGAGACTTTCTACTTCATTACGAAACCAAAATGGTGTGCATTTTATATAATGACCAAATAGGAAACAGATGAGCTACGTTAAAAGTGTATTGAGATTTGGAATAGCCAAACTAAGTACATAATTTGTTCCGCTTGGTCACAAGGTTGAAACTAAACGAATACGACATCTTGCACAGGCTTATCAATGTATCGAGTTGGCCAGAAGATCGGTTAAATATTCAGGAATATTTCGAAAGAAAGTATGAGAGAGAAATTCATTGGATATTGCCATGTATAATATTCAGATTCCTTTCTATGGCATGACATGGGCATATGTAACTTTTTACATAGATAGTTCCTTTTGTAACGTCACGCATCCCCGTCACTCACATCCCCGCATATTTTAGCATTTTATTTAACTTTCATTTCTCGTTGCATTCTTCATCGACTCAATGAGATTGATAGTCATTCAGTTTCGCATGTCATTGTAAACTACTGACGGCGCCCCTGGTTTGTTTGTAGGTAGATGACCTATTATAGGACATTGGGTTTTTAGGTGATCCATGAAGGGACACTCAATGTCAAATGACACAACATTGTACTTATGGTTACAATTTCAAATGGTGGTTATAAATCGTGGTAATCGAACTACTGTAACATGGTGTAAAAAGGAAACCTTCATATATGTTGGGTGTATTACATGTTTTCTGTTATGTTTCGACTTTTGTATTTTAATCCCTAACCAGTACGGAGTATACCCCCTCCCAGATATGGTATCCAAGTAATGAGATGGCGGTATGCATAAAGGTATATAATTATTCTCAAAGATCTTGTATGTTAGATTAATTAAACGAAATTGTATTCGGGAACATACATGCGGTATTGGTTATGTAAGTCATTTTTAATTAATGGGATGTGAATGTTTCTTCATCTTCGCCCTAAATAAAATGGAATGTAATACAGTCCAGTTCTCTTCAGTTTCCGACATTCCAGTTATGATAAAATATAGCTCGAACATATTCCTCATTAATGATATACGTGGTTGTATAGGTGTTTATGCCCTGTAGATGATATTGCACCCCCACCCCACCCTTATAGTGTTACTATGCACCGGCTAGTATAATTATGGGTACGTCATTGCTTAGATGAACAGAAAACCTTGTTTAAATGGACCATTTACCTAATCCTGGTCAACATGGTAAAATAACATCAGGAATCCGTTTGAATTAACCAGACTGACAGGTTATTCAGAATTGCGGGGTGCGGGGAAACACATAAATTCATTATGGTATTTTCTCCAATAAAAGGGTTTAAACAACTTATTTTGTGACTCGATTACATCGAATGTCATGTGTTATATTGATGGCTTTTCAGCGAACTCGTTATTTTCTCATTATCATGCAAGCATCTCCTCAAGATGTTCCACAAAATGAATAAATTTCATCCACGGTTCCAAACAAACGTACCTCGCGTCAGCTATGTGATTGACAACCATAATTAGTTTATTGCCAACAGACGCGAAACAAAAGTGTGTTTTGCGAATATTTTATATATTTGAAATTCAAATTGCACGTTCGAGGAGGTACGATGATTTTATCGTACGGTGATGTTTGGAACGTGTTCATCCAAGGACTGTTTCGTCTTTTATAAGTTTAGGTAAAATCTGATGATTGCAAAATATGGTAAGACGGTATCGTATGTAATCCAATATAAAGGTATATATACGGTATGTAAGGTAGCGTTACCTAGCTTGAATAGGATAATGACCGACGCATACCCGACGATTATATATGTTCTTGCTTCCGTTGACTTTAGTCCTATATATCACAATTATTCCCATTCATCATATTTCACCAGGCCAATGGTATAGTTTATGCTGATATGATGAGATCCATACTAGAACCAGAAAGCCCAAAAGGCTTTGTGATTCCTTGTCGTTAGCACTTCAAAATTGCAGTATTTTCTTTCTAGTTTTACCATTGTTGAATTTCTTGACTGCTACCAAACAAAACTGGGATTGTGTATTCTCTATGATAACCTGTACAAGTCATTGACTTGGTTACAATGATTCATTGTTGAGCCCTTTTAACCAGCCTATGACTAAATTAACTCACTTAAGTATCTTTTGGCCTCTTCCAGAAACCAAAGAGTTTGGTACTCAATGTTAACAACCTACACACAAAATAAAAGGTTTAATAATCCCAATTGGCATTATGGAGGTAACCCCATCTTTTCAATGGAGACGGGTAAGGGGTTGGCAGATACCACAAACAAGCCAAATCCAAAAACCATGAAGCATACTAAATTGATCAGTTTAAAAATAAGTATATTATATATATATCTTAAAATCTTGTCCTGCCTCCAAATATTGAACACTAGATCTATTTCATTTGTATATTGCATATAGGCAAAAACGTTATCTATGGCAACCTGGGGCCAAATTTGTGCAATAGTCCATGATATAATTCCCAATACTATGTCAAATAGTTTTCCGACAGACGATTACTTATTATAAATCATCACAATCTCCCTTAATCGTGCCAGAAATGAAGTATAACATAACGTTTTAGTTTAGTGGGTAATTTGCTCGGTTCTGTGCAACTCTTTAATCGAAAACAAAGTAAAATACTCCAAATCATTTGCCTCTTCAGTGGCCCCACGTATCCAAGTATCTTGATAGGTATATCATCGCAACTATCACTCTTTCGGCATTAAGCTTAGTTTAAGTAGGACTCCACCTGAGGAAATAGACTTAGTTCACTTTTTTTTTAAATGAGTCAATATGAAGCTGGCGTGAGGCCTAAAGTAACTGGATTGTAGCTTGATGATTTGCCAAAGCATGACAAGACGCCAGATTTTATGCCATTCCTGTAAATATTGACACTTCCTCATGAGTGTTATGTCACTTTAATTCAATCAACCATCTCACCGGCACTGCTAATAAGATTTTCTTTGTCTCTATCATATGTATATCAGCGTTGGTTCGGAGGCACCATCTATAAGTTATTGTGTTGGATATTTCTATTTATAATAAACATAGATATGTACAACATAGCGATTGATATTTACAGGCTGGAATTGAATAGAACGAACGTAAGACAACATCCATATATGTACCAAGAAAAGCCTACTGCGTATATTTAAAGTTTATTTAATAACAGTAATGATATTGTATATGTAAGCATTAATATATGGGTCAATCAATGGTCTAGCGTGTCGAAAAACTGGATAATGCACAGTCGAAGAATAAGAGTTACCTTTATTGTATTTTACAGTGATATCCGCGTATTTGACCATCGATTAACCCATATGGCTAATACATTAGCTAAAATATGGGATCACGCTTCACTTTACAATGTAACTCTCTGCTCTCTGTAAATGTTATTTCTCCCTACACAAAACTATAGCTGAAAATGTATTGGGATCGTTTGAAAATAAGTTGTGTTGCAAGAGGCCATTTAAAGGTATCAAATATTTTCCAAATAAGTAGGTCGCTTTGAATAATCTAATGCGGAAAAGTACTACATTACACATGTTTGCTCTCCGCATATAACAAGATGTTTAAAGTGCACCTCGAAATATGATTCGATAGATGACCATTTACCATTTAAGGTGTACTATAAAACACCATGTAATGGTATGAGGGGAAGATGAGAAAACGGATAGCACAATTCCCTTATATTACGGTACCGTAATATTGATAAATATGTACTATATTTAGTAATATGTGAAATATATTTTATATTAGCCCCGTATTGTGCATATTTAAACTGTAACATTGTTGTTTGCAACTTTAGATCATTCATACTTAATGGACATATGGTTTCCGTGCATTAACCAATGGATAATTTACGATAACTACACCGATCCATGAATATGTAATCGCTATATTGTGTTAACCGCAATCGACGACGAACTCAACCTAAACTGCCCATGAAAGACGCACGGTGGTATTGGCATAGGGAGATAGTTCACTATCCAGTTGAGAGACAAAATAGCCTATATCAACCGATGCATAATATTCGAAATAATATATGTGCCTGCTACTATAGCTGTTTGAGCAAAAACAGGTAAAATATATTGTTGAATGAAGACATAGTTGGAGTTGGTTTTCGTAATAACTTACTTTTATAGGTAAATACAGTCATGCATGTGGCAATCATAATTTTAGTTTGATTAAGGAATAAACCGCATATGGCGACCCATTATAGGTGCTTAATTTGGAGTCGAGACTCTGATCTTATCTAGCATCATTTTAAGAGAAAAAACACAAAATATATGTTCAAACTAAATATATTTTACCAAGTACAATAAACACAGCTGAGAGCCAATCAGAATGCATTCTGATAATGCAGCATTTAGTCCATGGATATATGACGGTATCGATACCTCCATTTCAAAGCAGTTTCCTGATACATCAACTAACAATGCAAAATGGTTCTTATCCTTAGAAGGTACTTATAGTGGTAGAAACGACAAACCCATACTATAGGCTATTAATGGCAAGCTAATTACTAGATGCTTTTTACTGGAACAATATTTGTTCACATATATTTTGCAGTGAGGAATCATGTAACAAGATTTCGTTCCTTACGTACGTATTGTATGCAAACATTGGCATAACTGTTGTTATGTCATATATAGCTATTTTACTAGCGTCGGTTTATTCACGTTTTTCATTTCTACGGCCTAACAGTATAAGCATCACTATTCCGACCTAACCTAACGTCGATCATGCCTGTAAGTTCGATCACTCTTAAGACCATGGTGACTTCACAAGGACACACACTGAAAATACATATTTCACAAACGTTACTGAAAAGTATAACGTTGAAACCGCAATGAAAATGACATTTTTTGAGTAATTGCAGAACACGGGACCCCGCAACTCACAAACGAGAAATCTAGCGCGCAGAATAGTTATTTGAATATAAACTTGTATGCACTTGTACGCACTATACCTTTATGACGTCATTGATCAATACGTGTAGGGCATGCTACGTACGTACGTACGTGTGGACGAATAAGAAGAATCGAGCCACCACATCTCCATTTTTTCAACCAAAATCCAATTACAGTAGGAATTTCAGTTACAAATGTCTCATGTGTACCTGAATATACGTAAGCCGGTAACTTTTGCTCTATGTTTACATTTGCATCATTTGAAGTCTTAAGTAATCGAACTTTCAGACAACCATGCTATACTATTACTACAACATTATC
Organism: Molpadia intermedia; assembly: GCA_027574765.1. Taxonomy (NCBI): domain Eukaryota; kingdom Metazoa; phylum Echinodermata; class Holothuroidea; order Molpadida; family Molpadiidae; genus Molpadia; species Molpadia intermedia. Next base: position 6,584 of record JAODAF010025714.1, read on the forward strand.
TACAAGTATTATGTACACAACTAACTTTATATCTAACAGTGTGGCCCATGTATAATAGTATCTACCATCATGATAGCACATATATCGTTAGGCCTAACCAATAAAACGCAAATACACCTTCCTGGATTGCATAAGTGACCAATTTATTAAAAGAACAAAAGTACAAATCGTACCAGCACATGAGCATCGTTATGGACATAGAAGAACCAATTTGAAAAGGAGAATTAATGGCATAGAACCGTCACGAAAGCGGAACTGTGATTGACTTGTTTCCGAATCCCTATCCTTTATTAAACTTGCACTTAAACCATTTTCCTGCGTTTGAACCAAAAGGTGGTAGAATAGGGTATAATCTACAATTGTTGGACTTTTACTGGGGAGGTGGGCAGATGTTATTTTCATCTAAGTTCAACCTTGGCTGTTAGCCTAAATTAAACAGAAGATGGCGTTTTCCACAAGTACAAAACAACTCAATGCAGTCAAATACCGTTCTTTAACAGTGACATATCGGTCAGAATATACGCGAGGTATACAGTGGTTCCTTTGGATCATCTTTTTAATGATACCGATTTACTACTGTATCCGCAAACGTACATTTTCAAGTATATGATCTGCATTCGCTGTTGGACATTGAGAATGGAGAGATTCATAAAGCTAAATCCTATATGTTAGACATAACACGGAACAATTACTTGTCGAGGGACATCAACTACATTACTACTGCATGGTAATATATAAAAAGATAATACAAGGTAATAATAAAGATAATTCTGGTTTCAATATCGGCATTAGGCTACAGTTTGGTACTGTTTGGTAGGGTAACGGATGAGTATTCACAAGCAGGTTAACCATTTGATATAAATTCTAAAAAGTCTAGGTTACTTTTGATAGAGGGGATGATGATAGGTAGGATAAGTTTAACATAGACCTACGCCAAGTACTTATCGGTGAGACAAATATCCTGTGTAATTTTGGTTTTATTTTTCACTTATTCATCTGGTTTTAGGACTTTTCACATACTAAATGTTTATTGTTATAAAATGTTATGAATGTAACCTTTTGTGGTTAATTTACGTAGAATGCTACCTTTCCGGACGTATCGTAATGTGATCTAATCGGATCTATAACCATCATGAAATATACAGCTAAGCGCTAAGTGGTATGACCCTAATCTGCTAATAGCATATTGAAAAGGAAACTTTACTCATACACTTGAATCGTCAGACGTCATCGCCCGAAGTATAGTTTTAATGTTTGTTATTTTTTTGTGACAAGAAAAGTGGTCTTAAAACATGACTTAATGTAGCTTGCTGGGTATGGGTATCATGTTATGACAGTACGATTTCATTTGATGGCTTAGCCTATATTCAGTGCTCTGACCTTTCTATTACATACTGGGTATTATAGAGAACAAATAATTGTATCATTTGACTGCACTCAGTCAGACGAATATACGAGAGGTAAAACATTTAAGTACATTCGTAGAAGATTTGTTCCAGACATAACATGTATGTTGTTTCAAGATTTAAAGGCAATGTGTAGCGTTTCATGACAACCTGGACGCTTTCGGTTACGTTTTGGTGCTTTGTATTTTATGCGTAGATAAAGGGGACTAGTCAATAATTTATCATTTGATATTTGACATGAACGAATTAAAGAAATTATTGGATATATCGCCGAAATTCATGTACATATGCAATATCACAACTCATCTAACATCACATCGTTGTAACATCTATTGTAATGTTACTATATCACCCATGTACTAACCCATGTATCTACATTACGCCATTAAAACGCACTGGTAAGTATCCTTGAATCATGTATATTTATGTCATATGATACTGAATTGTAGTTTGTGTATAATGGTGCTGTTGGGAAACTGATATCAATACGCAGCATAATGTGTTTATGGCGGTATGAACGAATTTCGTTTCATACAACCAATTCACATACTGTAAAGTTATAAAATAACATATACTTGTGTGAGTAACATCACATAACATGTGCATAAACATATACCGTTGTAATATCGCCTTTTACCATGTGACTTAACTGTAGCTGGTTCTCATAGTGTTAACGCTGTAAGGGTAAACATATAGTGTTGAGCATCACGTGTTTACCACACGAATGCTTTCCAAACGCTGTTTTACCGTAAATAAATATTGGGGAAACAGTCGAATATATTTGCATAGCTTCTGGAAATGTTATCCTAGTGATATACTTTTGTTAATACTTAAGGGATAGACCCCATGACGGCCCATTATAGGCGAATAAACCGTCGGTATTCCAAACTTGTCAGATATTTGGGTCTACTTAACCTTAAGTAATGTTAAGCTGACTGTTGACTCGCCTAACTAGGCCTAACGTTAGGCATAGGCTAGGCCTATAGTACCACAAATATAATATTATTAGGCCTACTGTCAGGATTAGGAACGTTAGAGAAAATGGGATCTAGAAATTTTGAGAGCAGGGCAGGTTGGGTGTTTGAATCTATGACAGTCAGATGATGAAAAGGTAAAAAGTTCTTCATGTTGGTTTTCAATTGGATGTAGCCATAACGTTATGCATACTTAGTGTATTGGCCTAGGTAGAACATAATGCGCGGTGTAACCTGGCAACATGTAATAAATCTCTAGCCTTAGGTTTTGCATACTAATGAGCAAAACTGTCTGTTTATGGAGTAATAAACGGACACCATAGCTGATTAACACAGCAGTATATCCAATAATTGATCAGTTATGTGGTAGAATACCCAAATGAAAATCACACATATTTATATGAAGAAACAAGTACAAAACTGGATGAAACTTACCGATATGCTTAAATGGGTAGCCTATACTACGTTATTGAAACTATCTTTAAAAAGCGCTTACAAAATGCTATAACACCCCCTTCTTCTTAAAGCGCATTTTGGGCTTGCCTGACCCCTGCCCTACTGTATAACGAATATGACTGTACATGTGTGTCTATAGTAATTCTGTAACCTATGAATTTGTACGGTATCTTATTGAGTGATGGTTGCTAAGGGGTGTCAAAGTAACCTAATGTGTTCACACATCCACTTAATCGCCCATGTCTCTGCGTTATTATAAACAAATAGCATATACTCTCAAAGTGTATTTACCCTTTGACCTCTCGATGTGTTCACATTGAGATTAAATAAATCCTACAAATATGTTTCGTCATATTAAGTACCGGTAGATAAAACAAAAACAGATAAGGCGATCAGTTATACAAACACAAAGTGTTTCAGATAAGTATTTGTTTGCATAATTTGCACTCGGAAGCGTCTAAAAGGTCCCAAAAGTGAGAATCGACCTAATTCGTTCATTTCATGTCCTCAAAAGTGAGTCGTTGACATGAATCTCGGGCGATACCCATCAGAAAGTCTAGTTAGTGACCGTTCTGTAAAATATCTCACTTATCTCCTTTCAATTCCTTCAGGGGACATGTAAAACTTCAAATTGGTTTCTAAGTCTAATTACTGTCCTCTTTACTTTTTAAAGTGTCGTAGATGCCGTTCTTTATTTAAATAACAAAGTTTAATGCTGTCCTTCGGGGATTATTTGTATGTTCTAAGAGGATGCTGGACGTTTAGTTTATCAGAAAACCTTTATAAACACAATTTCGATTCTCAATCAAATTGGAGGAAAACAAATATATACAATTGAACTGCTAGAACAGAAACGAGTTAAAAGCATATAACATATGTGAACAATGGGGTTTAAGCAAAGGCTAGTCACCGTGGGATTTGGAACATCTCTTTCGAATTCAAACAAAACAAACACCAAAGCGGGCATTACTTTAACAAAACCAAAAACTATAACTGTCTTTGACATCATGTAATCATGATTATTGAATGTCAATGCGAGATGTTATTTTAATAAATGTCACTAGCTAATCTCTTCTGACCTCAGACTTGACCATTGATAATGATGCCATATGTTGTCTCAAATTTCCACACAATTCATTGACATATCATTGGTTAAGTGGAATCATTTGGTAACTTTAAAAAATCTTTTAAAGTTACCAAATGATTCCTTTCGGCCTGATATGGTTTGTACCTATAAACCAATTGTCAGGATATTTATCTGAATATAGTAAAGTTTCAGGGGATGGAATAATTTGTATTGTATGTTATTGACTTTTGGTGACTTTGACATCCTTTTACAATGTGTCATGTTGTCGTGAACATCATTTTAAAAACACCCATTGGAAGGTCTTTGACCAGTTACACTTTAAACTTTAACTCCATTTCGCCACCAACCTTAAATAACTTTTTGTCAAACTGTGGCATTAAACCCACAATATTTTTTGTATGGGGTTCATTTCTTTCCATGCTGGTAAATAACCTCTAATGACCTCAGATGACTTTTGCACTTTGTATTAATAAATTCTGATTGTAAATACAATTTAGTCCCTCATCGATAGCCATAAGCTCTGACCATGGTCAGTGCTTTACTACAGAAACATATTACCTCTGATCCACGTTCTGATCAAGTTGAGAAAAAAGCGGAAATTGGCGCATTGACGCCCTGACCATGCAAATACCATGCAACTGCTTTAATCTAGTTTACCTCTTTGTCTCCACCCCTAGATGACAAGCAATGTCACTAATTTACCGCACCTGATCGAAGCTTTTGCCCTCGCTCCCTAGTTACCCAATATTCACGGATCATTCGTCACCCATGAGTAGGGTAGGAATCCAATGCCATGCATAGTTTTAAATTGCATAAGTTTGCTTATACATGCTAAATATTATTCGGGCGATTAAAACAAAAACTAGTAGGAAGTTCAATCTGCCCTTTAAACATGTCCTCGGCTCTGTGGAATGATTTTCGGAGCTTATCAGAGATTTTGACCTTTGTTGACGTAAATATGTACCCCTGATAGTATTTGAAGTTAATCGGTTTCATGAATACAAAAAATACGAAAATTTCTCGAAATAATATAATCGCTCTACATGCCACCGATCGTGATATGGACAGGACTAAGTATTCAACCTTGACTGTGTGGGATAATTTTCAAATCACATTGCATTTGTTTTTACTTGTTTATAAGGCTTTTCAAAATAACAGTCACGAACCTTACAAGGCACTGGGAGTTTGAAACTATTGAATTTCCTTTCTAATTTTAATATGATTGACACAAAATTATTTTTTGCATTAAAACACAACTCTAAGAATACCCGCGACATGTAACATTATTTGGTGTGCCAAAGTGCCACATAAATATGTTATATTCAATCAGGGGCGTACATACATAATTTTTCAGGGGGGGGGGGACTGCCTTGAATTCTGTTAAGACGCTTCCCACTTCACACTGTCACCTAGCACAGGTCATCTATGCAATGATTTATCTTATTATATTAACTTATGAAAATTCTGATATTTTACGTTGTTGACTCTTTTTGTTTCGAAGCGTACAGTCCGAACTGCTT
>JAODAF010025825.1:0-12025 GCA_027574765.1 Molpadia intermedia
CGTGGGTGGTGGCGGGGTGGGGGATGGGGGGGGGCGGGGGGGGGGGGGGGGGGGGGGGGGGGGGGGGGGGGGGGGGGGGGGGGGGGGGGGGGTGGGGGGGAAGCAGTGATAAGTGGGTGGGATGGGGCTAATTGTACATTGAATTTATTTCTATTTATATATATATATGTTGTATTGGGGAGGGGGCAATAAAACAACCAGTTACTTTACATCGGCATTTCTTTCTTTATTTGCCTATCGTAATTCTCATGTGACCAGTGGATCCAGCTTGCCGATACAGATGACACAGATGGTGACTGAAGGCCCTTCTGGAGTGAAAGAAGTTTCCTTGTGCTGGAAGCAATCCAGAGCATATTCAGAGATGATTAGAAGATCAACCATTGGTCAAAGGTCACATTTGTTGTAATCGGTGCTTGTTTGAGAGCATTTTTTTGCCTACTAATTATATATGCGCATACATAATTAGGCACTTTTGTGGTCACTGAGGCCACCCCCTGGAGAGGAAGGGGTTCTCTGAGGTTCTTGGAATCATTCAGAGCATATTCAAAGATAAGCATTGGTCAAAGGTCACTTTTGGTGTAATCTTTCCTCAATAACGGGCATTTTTTGGCCTACTAATTATATATGCGCATACATAATTAGGCACTATTGTGGTCAGTGAGGCCACCCTCTGGAGAGAAAGGGGTTCTTTGAGGTTCTTGGAATCATTCTGAGCATAATCAAAGATAAGCATTGGTCAAAGGTCACTTTTGGTGTAATCTTTTCTCAGTAAAGGGCATATACAGGGCTACTTATTATAAAAATATGAATATTTATTATCCGTCATAAAAATACGAGAAAAATCGTTATTTTTTCACTAATTTTTAGATTCAAAAGCAAATTTTACCTTTTATACTTCAGATTTGGATCCCTTCTAGCATCTCAAATATTTGTTTTAGCCAACTTATGTTCATAGTGCCTGTGAATAATACTTTTATAAAAAGTACCTAATTTGCATATATGCATACATAATTAGCATGTGCAGCCATTTTGGCTGCATTTTCAGATTCCACTTTTCATACACTTTCCATTGATATATGGGTTCCTATTGACAAAAAGGCTCATATCTCATCCCCTTTTCATTATACTAATCCCCCCATTATTTGCTAAACAAATGGTAAATTAAGGGTTAAGCGATCGTTGTAGTGCACATACAGCCCTGAGTTAGACTTCTTCTTTAGCCAGTCCTCTGTATGCGATTGGGAGCCAAAACTTCATCTACGTTTGGAGGATTTTGTTTGTGGTTATTTGTATTTGGCAGCCTTAAGGGCATAAGTACCGGCGTTATGTTTATATTGATATGATTGTATGTCAGTAGTGAGAGTTTTGGAAAGCATAGGTTATGTTAAAGGTTGCTGTTCTTGGAGAGAAGTATGTAAAGTTAGTAGCTGGAATCCTATCTCTGGAAAGAGGGTATATCTGTAGTATTTTTGTCGAAATCTTTGTGGATATAGTAAGGTAGTAAATAATGTAAAATAAATGGCAGTGTTCTTATAGCCTCTCAGTGGGACCTCGGCCCTCCCACTGTATTTTTAAATCTGGAAATGAGGTCATTTCCTGTTATGGGTGAAAGTTCTTACTATACGTTGTATTACAATTCAAGGTTCTAGACAGTTGTCCTTTGTTTGACCTTTCAATGTCACCTTGAAGTCTGATGCTATTTGTTGATACTATAAACTTGGCTTCCAGTCAACAGCTATCTGGTCTAAACTGGTTTGGGGTCACGTTCATTACGTGACATCCTATCAGTATGCATATATATGAAACCTCTTTTTAACCAATCATCTTTTATACTGTAATGATATGTATTTGATATACGTTGACATTTGATGTTGAACCAATCAGCGAACACGCTCTGTGCGCGCGATATTTGAGTAAGTGCGTGCTGTCTTGTGTTGTGTATTATTCAATTGCAGGGACTTCTAAATCAGGGCTGCTTGGAGACAGTCGGATAATCGGTGCTCTTGTAGTTTTGGCCCGTTGGCCTATTTTATATTTGTTCAAGTATTGTATTTGTGTTCACGGATGGATCTATAATATAGATAGATAACTTTGATTGAACTGTCTGTTTGTTTATTTCTATCTGGACATCACCTTTATATGTGTTGACCGCTCGGACATTATAATCATGTAAGTGACAGGGCAACCACGCTAATTTGTATTTGTAGCCTAGCCTATAGCTGATAGGCCTACTCAACGTTAACCTAATAGTTAACAGAACTCACCTTATAAAATACCCTGCCTTACATTTGGTGGCAGCGGGTTTCGTAGCTCCAACACGCCATTAATCCAGTAATTCATCGTAGCCAAGGACTAATTTGTACTTGTATTTTGAATGGACATTTCCGTTAACGGAGAACGTTTTTCTTTTCGCCCGGAGGAATTTCAATCACTTCAAAGTTTCAGTTTGTACTTTCGTCCATCGTCACCGAACTTTCGCTATTTCTTTTTGACCGAAGAACTCTTCGTACCAGTTGATTCTCCTGGTCCACTATTACGTGCTTTTGTTGAACTTTCTATAAACCCGAACGGCTATATATTTCCTGTTGGAACCGATTTGACAGCGATAATTCGCTTAGCAGGATATATTTTATTTAACGAACGTTTACTTTATACTGCTATCAGACGATCCACGTTTATATTTTCGTCAGCCAGTGTGTACGCTGCTTTTACGAACTATTATTTACAGACCATTGACTTTCAATTTCAACGTCTTGGAGTAAACCCCGTCACAGGGAGACATCTTTTGTTCACATCACCAAACTACAGAACTTTCAAAAATCAAATTCGAGACTATAATAAATTCAACATATTTTTCGTTCAGAAAATCCAACCTAATTGCCACTGCCCAGCTTGCGGAGAATGGAAGATGCTTAATTTATGTTTTAATGTTCCTCAACACCCAGCCGATCTTTCCACCTGGCAACAGCGAACCACTCAGCACCCAGAGAAATCTAAACGGAATTGGTTTTACCGCTGACCAGACGTATCCTACTGTTAACACCCAGTCAACGATGTTTTTTTTCTCACTTAGCTAGGCTAGATCTATTAAACTTAGGGAAATTCCATTAGTCAGTTTAGGCAGTAATAGGGAGTTGTTTTTTGTGAGTTAGGGAAATATAGTTAGGACCAGTGAAGAAGATTCCATTTGCAAGACTACAGTACAGAAGAAGTTACAGCAGCAAGTATTCGTAAGTTCGCAAATCCTTTTATAGCCTAGGCTAGTTTTATTTGAAAGTTGGATACAACAGTTGTAATCCATAGTTTGATTGCTAGCGGTAGTACATAGCATAGCCTAACTAGGCCTACAGTTCATCAACGTTACTAGTACGGATTTATACTACTTCACGATATTTGACCCAGACAAGTTTGATGACGTCACGATATTCGATATAATCCGCGACAAGTGTGATGACGTCACGACTTTTGATAGTCTAGACGTCTACTGTCTAGCTTGTAGTTGTAGCCTAGGCAACCAACGAACATCAAGGATCGTTACAGCTTTACCAGAACTTATGTAAGATACATTTTAATTTATATTGTGGACTTAATATTAATATTGGTTTAATATTTAATCGATCCATTGTTTATTTTTATTTATTTTTATTGTCCATTCATAATATTTTGGGTGCACATTTTGATAGATTTATCATTTACTCTAACATTACAACCTAACGTTAGCCTAGCCCTAGGCTATACTATTATTATTAGTAGCCTAACCTAACAACATTAACCTAGCCTATGCAATTTTCAACGCTGGTTAATGCAATTCCCCTTTCAATTTTATTGTCGATCACATTAGGGTATTTTGGGACTGAATATTATCATCAGATATTTTCAATTTAATGCCTAGGAGGGGCTCTAGGTTTGCTAACCGTGGTCGTAACACTAATTCAGTAACTGGTATTATTCCTTCCAATATTATGGCCGTAAATCAACAACCCCAAGCAGGGTTTAGGGTTGAATTACCCTCACGTTTCCTAGGTAATGGAAATGAAGAGTTTATGACATGGTGTAGGCAAATGGAGGTGGCATTGCAGGCCTCTTCAAACAATGATGGGATTGATATGTCCAAGCTGCTCCCATCTAGGTTGGGCGGTACAGCTTTTAGCTATTGGGATAGCTTGCCCCTACAAATTAAATCTGATTATAAACTAACGAAGGAAAGAATGAAGGAGGTGTTCGGCCAGCGACAATTTTTGGCCACCTTTAAGTCCTTTGTAAATGCAAGACCCAGATACCCGGGTGAGGCACTCGAAGTGTATGTCGCCGAGCTGACAAGACTTGTTAGTGAGGCTTACCCCGAATGTGATGAGAGAGCTAGGGAGTGTGAGATATTCCGACGCTTTTTAGCAGGGTTAGATGTAAATCTAGTCCAAAAATGCCATGAGCATGGCGCTGAAAATTTGAATAGTGCTTTGAAAATAGCCATGCAGGTTGAACGTGCCCTTGAAGCAGGTAGGATGTATGGACAAGCTTACCATTCCCAAACATTAATACCTCAGGCCTACGGAGTGCCGCAAACGGTACCGATCGTTAGTCATATTAATACTAGTACGGTAGCCAAAAATGATGATATGGTGGAAATGGTAAAATCTATGACAGAACTGACGGTGCAAGTAACTAGACTTTGTACAAAGTTGGAGGGTATGGCGGACGTGAGTCACAATCCTCATTATAGAGCATATTCATCTGATTCTGGGAATAATGTTAGATTTCGTAGTTCAGGGCATTATGATAATTCTCGACGTGGCTACAGCCCTACCCCAATTTCACGTGGAAGGTCACCCATTCGTGGGAATTCTTTTCGAAGACAGTCACCTAGTCCATCTCGTGGTGGATGGAGTGATTCGCCTGGACGGTCGTCCAGTCCCCATAGGTCGTCCAGTCCCCATAGGTCATCCAGCCCCCATAGGTCGTCCAGTCCCCATAGGTCGTTCAGCCCCCATAGGTCGTCCAGCCCCCATAGGTCGTCCAGCCCCCATAGGTCCAATGATAGGTACAATAGGTCACCATTGTCCGGTGGTTCATCTCGTGGGTACTCAAGGTCCCCGAGCCCAGTTGCTCATAGATTTCAGCAATCTGGAGGCCATGAACGATTAGGGACCCCTAATTCAAAGAGAGTCACGTTTCAGGATTCTAATATGGGTACACGTGGTGATTTAAACTAGTTGTGGCTGAGGACGAGGGTCAGCCCTCAGCTATTATTCCTAAGTTGGTTCAAACGACCCATGTAGAAACGATAAGTAACAATGTTATTGGTAAGGGTGGAAAACTGCCATACATATTTGTAAGTATTAATGGTTTTAAGACAACAGCCTTAATAGACTCTGGTGCTACTGTCTCTGTCTTAGATGATGACTTTCGTTTAAGTCAGCCAATTCTTCAAAATTTGCCATTAGAGAATACTGTGACAAAGTTACAGACTGCCGGTGGCACTGCTGTTTCTATTGTAGGTCGCATGAACATATGTCTGAGTATTGGTTCACATATTTATTCATTTTGTGTTTTGGTAGCAAAGAATTTGGTACAGAAAATTATTCTTGGTTTTGACTTTATGACACAATATAAGGTTACTATGAACTCAGAACAGAAATTTGTCACTTTAGGTGAGGACAGTGGTAGAATACCTTTTGTCTATGGACATAAAGAGGTTGTGACAAACTCAAAACAAGCTGTCGTAAGTGAAATGATAGTCATTCCACCTGCATCTGAATGCAATATTTTAGTTAAAGTTCAGGCTCTTAATCAACAACATTTGCCAGATGGTACTAGTATAGTTTTTGAACCAGTTGATCTCAAAGAAAAGTTAGGTATTCAGCTTGTTGTAGCAAGGGTAGTAACCACAGTCAGCAGTGGTAAAGTCCCAGTATTAGTTATGAATGTAACTGAGGATGCCTCAGAATTGAGACCAGGTATGGTTTTGGGTCATTGTCATACTATTACCGGAGAACAAGATGACTTGTATTCTGTAATGGATAGCGAAGAAAGAGAGAATGAACCCGAAGTTCCTTCTCAAGCTTCGCCTGGTAATTGTCCTCTTTCAGTTGATTTGTCACATACTGATTTATCAGAAAGTGAACTTCAGCAAGTCAAGAGTTTGCTTGAGGAATTCAGTGATGTATTTAGTGCAAATGACTCAGACTTTGGTAGAACTAGCATAGTCAGACATGCCATTAAGACACAAGATGTCCCTCCTATTAAACAAAGAGCATATCGCTCTACCCCAAAGATGAGGGAGGAAATTCAAAAACAATGTGACCGTCTTATGGAAAATGATCTCATTGAAGACAGTTATGGGCCTTGGTCATCGCCAATTGTGATGATTAAGAAGAAGGATGGTACATTTAGATTTTGCATTGATTACCGGAAATTAAACAAAGTCACTGTGAAAGACTCACACCCCTTACCCAGAGTGGATGACACCTTAGATGCTTTAACAGGTAATACCTTGTTTAGTACCATGGATTTAGCAAGTGGTTTTTGGCAAGTGGAAATGAATGAGGAGGACAAAGCTAAAACAGCTTTCACAACTGGTGACAGCTTGTATCAATTTAGGGTTATGCCTATGGGTTTGACAAATGCACCCTCTACCTTTCAGAGATTAATGGAAATAGTATTACATGGTTTACATTGGTCAAGGGCATTAGTATATATTGATGATGTCATAGTATTTGGTAAAAATTTTGATGACAAGATGAGCAATTTACGTGAAGTTTTTGTCAGATTACGAGAAGCCAACCTCAAATTGAAACCAAGCAAATGTCACTTCTTCCAAAGTCAAGTTACCTTTCTAGGTCATGTTGTGTGTAAAGATGGCATCAAGCCAGACCCTAGGAATGTTGACAAAATCAAACAGTGGCCCACACCAAAGGATGCCACCGAGGTTAGATCATTTTTGGGTTTGAGTTCGTACTATAGGCGATTTGTGAAAGGCTTTGCTAAGAAAGCCGGTCCTTTACATGACCTCACTAAGAAGGATGTTCCTTTTGTATGGGATGAGGGATGTGAAGAGGCATTTCAGTATTTCAAAAGGGAGTTGATCAATCCACCAATTATGGCATACCCCGATTTCGACTTAGATTTTATTGTGCAGACTGACGCTTCACAATTTGCAGTAGGTGCAGTGTTGGCACAAATTCAGGATGGCAAAGAAAGGGTCATAGCTTATGCTAGTAAAATATTGACTGCCCCCCAGGAAAAGTGGTCAACTTTTGATAGAGAGTTTTGGGCTATTGTTTGGGCAGTAAGACACTTCAAGCATTACTTGAGTTTGTCACATTTCACAATTATGACTGACCACAAACCACTAACGGGTTTGCGGAAATCTGCCTTAGAAAACGATGGTACTGGTAAAAGGGCCCGATGGGTAGCTGAATTAGACCCCTTGGATTGGGAAATAGTTCACCGGGAAGGTAGGAGACATCAGAATGCTGATGCTCTCTCTCGCCTACCGAGTAACGACAATGAAGAATTAGAATCCAAGGACACCACCGATGATGACACTTATACCGATATGGTTTGCACCATAGTTGTTGGCAACCTTCCCAATGACATGGCTGATAGTGTTGATGATGACATATTTAGTAATGATGACTATGCCAGTGAGGAGTCTATTTGCTCCATGGACATAGGTAGCTTACCTTATGGTATGGTAACAAGTACGTGGAATCTTGATGTCGATAATCAGGATGTTTTGTGGCATCAGAAAACTGATCCTGATGTGGCTTCAGCCATTGAATGGTGTGAAGATAAAATTAGGCCCCCTACAGGTTATCTTCGAGAGTGTAGCAGCCCTTATTTGCGAAAACTCTGGCGTGAGTTCCCTAATTTGAGGTTACATAATGGATTGCTTTGTAGAAACAGTGGTAATAAGTTACAAGTGGTCATCCCTAATAGTCTTGTACCAGAGGTATTGAGACAGCTACATGGCAGCACCTTTTGTGGTCATTTTGGTGTCAAAAGGACATATGCTAGAGCAGAGAAATGTTGTTATTGGCCATACATGGTCCAAGATATTAAGAAACACTGTAAACAATGTATTGCATGCGAAGCAAAGAGAGAGCCAAATCCTCCACTTAGGGCACCAATACAGCCTATGTTAGCAAGCAAGCCGTTTGAGAGAATAGCAGCAGATATTACTGAGTTGCCTGTTACTCTCAGTGGTAACAGATATGTGCTTGTAGTGACTGATTACTTTACCAAGTATGTGAACATGTACCCTATACCTAACCAAACTGCAGAGACAGTAGCACAGTGTTTGTTTGACAATTACTTTTGTGAGCATGGAATTCCAGAAACACTGCATACCGACCAAGGTAGACAATTTGAGTCAAAGTTGATGCACAAGTTGTGTACATTAATGGGAGTTGTGAAAACCCGTACTAGCCCTTATCATCCTCAATCAGATGGTCAGGTTGAACGATTTAATCGCACACTTAAGAGTGAGTTGAGTAAAAGGTTATTCACGACCAAGGGTCAATGGGACAGGATGCTTAATCATATTGCATTTTCATATAATACTAGTGTGCATGCAAGTGTTGGGTATTCACCATTTTTCTTAGTACATGGTAGAGAAGCTCGAATGCCAATTGAGTTGATGTTTGGTAGTGACACCCCTAGTAGTCATACGACATATACAGACTATGCAGACGATATTATCAAGCGTATGAAATATGCAAGTCAGTATGTCAGTCAGGAACTTGTAAATTCACAAAAGAAACAAGCTGAGTATGTAGATAGGAGGAGTCGATTTAAGCCATATAATATAGGAGATTTAGTTTGGGCTAATGATCCAGCTAAACAGCGTGATAAGTTGGCTGCTCGGTGGAAAGGTCCACTTAGAGTAACCAGAGTCATGAATAATGGAGTGACTTACCAATTACAAGATTTAGGAAATCCCTCAGCACCAGCTAAGGTTCTTCATTACAATAGGTTGAAACCATTTGTTTCACCCTATAATATGGGAGAAGTTGTTGTAGGAAAACCTTCATTAGAGTTGTCAGGACCTATGCAGAGTCATGTGTATCCAAATGGATATCCTCGTGATTTTCAACAGAATTTTACAAACTCTGAGAGTAGTTCCAGAAATATTACAATTTCTGATATTCCCTCTGCTGAGTCAGTCAGTCAACAGGGACCAATTAGTACCAAGTCAGGGAGACAGGTTAAGCTTCCTGCTTATCTCAATGACTATGAATTAAATATCTAATAAATTTTACTAAGTAATCACAATTTATCATTTTTTTTAACTCGTCAATTGTGAAGGGTAATAGTCTTTCTACTGTAACTTTTAACTAGTGGTGAAAATCACCCAAGCCTAGTTCTTTATGGAGACTGTTTCTTTTCAGTATTTGTATTTAATCTGGGTAGTTCAGAAATGTGGTGGAAATCACCCGTTGACACACTTCCTCGTCCTGTTGTCCAGTACCTTATGTGCAGTGTGCTAGTCATATTATTTTTCCTTATAAATTATTAAATTGACAATATTGATATTTATATTATATGGTATGCTATATTTCCATTATTGGGTTCCACCGAATGTTTTGACAAGAAATTGAGATTGCCGATCGGTACTTTGACATGATCTAGTTAGTATGTATTACCTTTATTGCTGATGTCAATTAATGCATGCAAATGTTTGTATTAAGCTTTTCAATTTTGTGATCATCTTTTAGTTGGGATTACTATGCTCCTATCGTGAAGTCGCATCTCAAAACGATGGTAGGAGAGGGATTAGGCGTGTTCCACAAATCATTTTTATTTTGGTTTATATTTGTATGGTCATTGAAGGTACCATAAGTCTACCGCGGTTCAGACTTGCGATTCAAGTTTGGGCTCGGCTTAAGCGATCGTTGTAGTGCACATACAGCCCTGAGCTTAGACTTCTTCTTTAGCCAGTCCTCTGTATGCGATTTGACAGCCAAAACTTCATCTACGTTTGGAGGATTTTGTTTGTGGTTATTTGTATTTGGCAGCCTTAAGGGCGTAAGTACCAGCGTTATGTTTATATTGATATGATTGTATGTCAGTAGTGAGAGTTTTGGAAAGTATAGGTTATGTTAAAGGTTGCTGTTCTTGGAGAGAAGTATGTAAATTTAGTAGCTGGAATCCTAACTCTGGAAAGAGGGTATATCTGTAGTATTTTTGTCGAAATCTTTGTTGGTATAGTAAGGTAGTAATTAATGTAAAATAAATGGCGGTGTTCTTATAGCCTGCAGTCTGTCAGTGGGACCTCGGCCCTCCCACTGTAGGACGAGATTGTGATGGCTGACTGTCTTTTTAGTTTCTTCTTCTTGGAAGAATGGTACAAAATTTTCAGTTGGAGATTTGTTTGCTTACATTTATTTCAATCTAAATTCTAAATTCAAGAAAGACAAATTGTTAATTTAAAATTATTATTTATTTATTTATGTATTTTTAAATCTGGAAATGAGGTCATTTCCTGTTATGGGTGAAAGTTATGTGAGACGCATTTCGTGTTTTACTTGACTTATAATTTATTACTTTTCATTTTCCTATTGTATTGCTATATACTCATTCTTACTATACATTGTATTACAATTCAAGGTTCTGGACAGTTGTCCTGTGTTTGACCTTTCAATGTCACCTTGAAGTCTGATGCTATTTGTTGATACTATAAACTTGGCTTCCAGCCAACAGCTATCTGGTCTAAACTGGTTTGGGGTCACGTTCATGACGTGACATCCTATCAATATGCATATATATGAAACCTCTTTTTAACCAATCATCTTTTAGTACTGTAATGATATGTAGTTGATATACGTTGACATTTCATGTTGAACCAATCAGCGCACACGGTCTGTGCGCGCGATATTTGAGTAAGTGCGTGCTGTCTTGTGTTGTGTATTATTCAATTGCAGGGACTTCTAAATCAGGGCTGCTTGGAGACAGTCGGATAATCGGTGCTCTTGTAGTTTTGGCCCGTTGGCCTATTTTATATTTGTTCAAGTATTGTATTTGTGTTCACGGATGGATCTATAATATAGATAGATAACTTTGATTGAACTGTCTGTTTGTTTATTTCTATCTGGACATCACCTTTATATGTGTTGACCGCTCGGACATTATAATCATGTAAGTGACAGGGCAACCACGCTAATTTGTATTTGTAGCCTAGCCTATAGCTGATAGGCCTACTCAACGTTAACGTAATAGTTAACAGAACTCACCTTATAAAATACCCTGCCTTACATTGGTCTACTCTAATTTAAAATTGTTTGCAACAACTTGAAGAAGGTTATATTTGTAATTAGGCCTAGCCCTAGGCTAGGGCCTACAATTATCATTATGCCTACTGCAACTTGTTTGGTAGGAATTATCATTCAAAGTTTATATTCATAATATTAGCCCGGTTAGGGATAAACTGCAATATTTCAAATAGGCCTAGACCAGATTTTTGATTGGTGCTTTCAACGCTTTGCTTTGGTTGTTGATTAAAGAATCAGAAGAGACATTATTTTCAGTCAAGAACCACGGTGAGCTCATTGTGGCTAATCCATGAATATTTGAATTGTTCACTAGACATTTAGACTGGTTCTTCAAGAATTCTCTCTTAACATGCATGACTTTGTCAATTCCTTAATGTATACCGTTTTATATTGAAATTTTCAGACATTTATTTCACCAATAACAAGATGTCCACATTCTATGGCGGTTTATTGTCAGCCCTGCCTCTGGCAGTAGCAATTATTGGGCCAGTCATGCTCACAACATGCTACACCATAGCAGTCTTGAATGGAGACGTGTCAAGGTTGTTCCCATATATAAGGTATAAATAGTTCTGTTAATTGTATTTTATTTTTGATATGTATGCATTTCATTGTCATCTGTGAGCTGGATTGGCAGAACCAGAGGGGGGAGCACTACTACTAGCTTGCAAAGTTCCCCTTTTTGGTTCCTTGCTTTAGCAAAAGGAACCTATGTAGTCAGGTTGGCATGTGTATGTGTGTATGTGTGTGTGTGT
>JAODAF010026045.1:0-12023 GCA_027574765.1 Molpadia intermedia
CTTTATGCATGTGAAATAGAAAATGCAAAGATGGCACTTCTAAGTGCCATTTCCGGCGATCTGGGAGGCCTTTTTTTACGCTACGCGCCAACCGATGGTGGCGGAGTATACCAAAACAATCTCACGCAAAGCTACATCTGAATGTTGGCTTAGTTGATCCTTTATGTTTGGCCTCCCCTGTTGAATAATCCTGGCTACGCCACTGGGTGCTTGGCGTAGCCTGGTACTGTATTACATATGTCCCGATGTTATGATACTGCAAGGCAACATTCAAAGGTCGTAACACTGATATCACTAAGGCCCCAAAACGGATACATCCTTTATGTCCCTGCCTACGAATCTAGCCTTCCAGTCTCAAAATTCAAAAAAGTCTTAAACATTTTAAAAGTGGAGATTACCATAACGTTTTTGTCCATTATCAATACCAACAAACATTATCTCTATTTATCTACGCCCTTCCCTACAGTAACCAACACATAGAGCAAGGCAGGCGAGACCCAATATTAAACCCTGTTGAACCATAGTAACTCCAACAACGAAATTATAAAATGTAAATGTTTTTTATTCTTCACTGCTACCTTCATTCAGTATCTGATATCAACTATCTGCTGTCAGTGTGTTTTGTATGCAACTGTTATTAAATCAGTGCATAGGACTTTGCACTAGCATTGAATACGGCTTTGTAGAATATGATGAAATGTTCTACGAATTGCAAAATAAATGTCTGCTACACGGTATATGGATATAAGGCCTACGCCCATAATTAACATGCGTGATCGTAGACACGTCGTGTTATTATGGTAGGCTAGTAAATTAGTAGTAAATTGTATATGAGTATAAGTGCCGAGAATAGTATGCGCTTTCTTGGACGTTTTGAGCTTACCTATGTTATCGGTAATACCGCTTTCGATTCAGCTAAACACCACTTGAAAGAGAAAAACTCCACGAGAACTTTATCGGTTTGATTCGCAGGATGTTCAATAATAAACGCACATTATGAAACGTCTAATTATAAAACTTTATGTCGCCTAAGCTAGAGTGTGTACGTGTGAAATAATTTAAGTCACGTCGACGGGTTGATTCCATTGTATTATAGGGGCGTATAAAAGACACTACAAACTTATCTTCTGTTTCTGGTTACTATAATATCAACTCAGTGCCGAAAACATAAACTTCAATTCAATTAAAAGTTTATTATCATTTCATTAGCTTATCCAATGCTAACATTCCCACCTAGTCTACATACTAACTCGGTGAGGTATATTACTATAAACTGCATTGGTTATGGGACCCACATTGTTTATACCGAATGGTACATTATATTCACGGTTAGCTGCGCTGTACATATAGTGCAGAATTTGTAGTAGAGTTAATAATAGCATAAACCTATTTCGTTCAATATGATTACATTAATAAGTGTTGGATATAAAGAAAGTACGGAGGCTTTCAATAGCCATTCATAAAACTAGTGATTTGATATTGCGGGTTACACATACAATTGTTGTTAAGCTCCAAATTTATTAACAATTAATTGAATTCCATAATAAAGAATTTGCTTTGGATTCTAGGTGATACAACCCTTCCTGTCATCATAAACTGTCCTCTTCTTCCTGTCACAACTTGCTCCGTAGCTGGCGCATCCACTACCGTTGACTGGGAACCCTCACGGCCACCGACACTGATGGTGGGCCAGTGACCATCACCAGTACCCATAGACCAAATGAGAGTTTGTTTCCTCCTGGCACCGCCATACTGATCACGTACACATTCACCGATCTCTTCGGCAATGCTGCTCGGTGCAACTTGTGGTTAATGGTAAGGGCAATAATCAGTATTAGATGACATATTCCATACATATCATGAACATCGTAATCATCACTACATGATGAGGGTGAAGTTGGCTTTATTGGATTTCACTATACTGAACACAACGGTTATTGTTTAAATTGATGCAGCTTAAAATATTTCTTCATAGCTTAAGTCAATGATTGCATTATTATTCTGGTCACTTAATTACTTTTGTTGATGTTTGTGGCCGCTGCTGATTATTGACCCAGTGGTAGTACTTAATCAGTATCACGCTGATTATTGCATGCCCATGCATGTCACTTAGCTTATACCTACACCAATATCCGATGTTCATTTTGTTTATTAGAGCTGTGCCAATATAGTGATTATGTGATTATGTTTGGAGAAACAAGGAGAGTGAGTACATATACTGTACATGTACTTACAGCTAGATCTCTAATCCAACGAATTTCCTGCGTAAAACGCTCCGAAATTACCTAATTATATCAACAGAATCGTTAACACCTGACTGTCCAGCGTCTGACTGACCTAGCCGGCCAGTGCTCGACAATCTGGTCGTCATTCTGTTCTCGTAATCCGATGTCTTTGCACGGATTCTACAAGTGTCGTCGGTCCCATGTATATCATTCAGTTCAATTCCTCTGCATTTTATTTTGTATCTACAGTTGACAATGAGCCACCAATGGTACTTGGTTGTCCTGAATCCATGACGATTGACTTAGACCCAGGTCAAACCCAGGTTATGGCTCAATGGATCGCCCCGACAGGCGAAGATAACTCTGGCCTACCAGTCAGGGTAGAGCGTGAAGGAATGCCATCAGGATCACTGTTTCCAATTGGCAATAATCTCATCAGTTATAGTTTGATTGACAATGTTGGTCTGACGGCTTCCTGTTCATTCACAATTACTGTTATAGGTAACTATCAATATTAATGATGATTCTACAAAACATATTTATATTGCTAAGTAATCACCTCAGAGGGAACATCCTAATATGCAAATAAACTTCCCCTGGTTCATAAAAAGTTCTAAGCTGTGGGTATTTCAGCTACTAAACTCCACGGGGACACCAACTTGTGGTGATATCAGGAAGAGAAATTTACTATTGAAGCAGTCGATAACTCCTCACAAATATAAACTTATTTTTGGAAAGTCTGAGTGCCGGATAATTGGAACTTTGGAAAATTAACTTAAGGGCAAATAACCCTTAAAATTTATAAAATGCCCTCCTCAAAAGATGCAACGTACCGAACGTTTGACGTACGTACGTGCAAACCAAATGTAAGAATATATAACATGATTTACTGATTTATTTCCTTCTACAGATGTAACTCCACCTCAAATTTTGAATTGTCCTACCGAGGGATTTGAAGCTTATAGCAGTGAAAGTCCGGTGTTTCTTGACCTTCCAGTTCTGCAAGTTACAGATGATTCAGGGGTGTTGCCAACACTGGTTACAAATAACGTACTGCGCGGCAGAGTTTGTTTTCAATTGGTATTAGTCAGGTGACCTATACCTATACAGATGGACACGACAATCTGGCTACTTGTAAATTTCCTGTTACAGTTATATGTGAGTAATAATAGT
This sequence comes from Molpadia intermedia, assembly GCA_027574765.1. Lineage (NCBI taxonomy): Eukaryota > Metazoa > Echinodermata > Holothuroidea > Molpadida > Molpadiidae > Molpadia > Molpadia intermedia. The sequence goes on from JAODAF010026045.1 coordinate 3,399, forward strand.
AAAGCTTAACGTGTTTACCCTCTTGGGTAAAACATAAGTTGTATGTTGATAACATATCAACAGAATAAGGACAAATGTGGGAAGCGGGAATTTGGTTTTTGCAATGATCTGTATTGACTTTGTATTGGCGCATTTGGTGATCAATCTGTGATCTGTAATTCATAAAGCTGTGCGAAGTGCTAGTGTGGTTTGTATGTAGCGGTCTAAGGACTATAATAAACTAGCATGAAATACGGCTTTGTAGATTAATGATGCGTGGTACTATGAAGACTATGCTATCGCAGATACCTGGTGCAGATATGGTAGGTTAGCATAGAAATGGTAGTACTAAGTTGTAGCGAACGATTCTTGAAGATTCTAAGCGATTTATGGCAACGCTGGGTTTAGTACTGTTGCTTAAGATATCTGGGGTTTATAATGATTATCACTAATACCGCTTTCGATACAGTTAGGAACTGAATGAAAGTAGCACCAGCGTCAATCCATGGCAAACAACGGTAAAAAAAACCTGTTTGCTCGCAGGTAATATTCAAGATTGACACACAGAGGGCGAACAGTTATACACTAACTCCCCAAGTGGTAAATAAGGTTTAGAATGTGTACAATAATGTTACGTAATAGTAATGAAAGCTAGCGGTAATACTGAACACCATTATTTTTTCATCATTTATTGATACTTTCTCAATTCAAAAAGTACAGTCTGTAATATCCGATATGCGACAATAGCACAATAATAAATGTAAAAAACATGTGCCTTAATATCAAGACAATGGTAAAGGGGTTAATCGTGGTCTATATGGTAAACATTTTATAATATCATTGTATCTCATTTTAGCCTTTTTCACTATTTTACTGCAAATATATTTCGATATTATGAATTGCCTGCCAAACAAATAATTCTCTGTATCAAGAAGAAATGTAGATGTTGTTGGGCAGCTCCGAAAAGTGACCAATGCTCTCTATTTCACCATGACAAAATATACAGTTTGGGTATTCGAATTTTCTCCTACTATGTAAAGGTTTATTTTATTAAATAATACGATGAATAAAGCTGAATTTATATTTTAGGATCAGAGATGGCGTTTTCAATATTTTTCGGCAATTATTTGACACGGCAATTATTTTGACATGGAATTATATCATTCCATTTACTTACTGGACATGGAGGCTATACACTTTTTTGTCGTACATTTAGTATAGGCATAATGTGACGTAATTGCTTTGATTTTTGTTGTAAATCAGGAATGTCAGCATTGCAATCTGCAACAGCAGATCAAACAGTTGCGTAAAAGGATAAAAGGATCGATATTATACTTATTGCAAAAACCCGTAAACATGTCTTTCACATAGGTCATACTTTTCTGATGGAGTGTTTTGTTAATAAAAGAGTTATCCAGATTAGCTGATCTCCACAGTTGCTGGTCGGTTTAAAAAATCATCATGGTGCTACATAACAATAATAATAATAATAATAATAATAGCGATTTATATTGCGCACATATCCACCCTGGGGGTGCTCAAGGCGCAAACAAGAGAAAGGTTAATTCAAGTCACTAAAAGCTTCACGCATAAGATGAGTTTTAAGGAGTTTTAAGTAAAAATGTTGGTGGATGACTTCAGTTCAGGTGGTAGTGCATTCCAAAGACGAGCGGCAGCCACCTCAAAAGACCTATCACCCCATGAGTGTTTTGATCGCCTTTCATGAAGGAGAGACATATGCTCGAACGAAGGTTTCTTGATGGCACGTACAACTGAAATAGCTCAGAGATGTAAATTGGAGCCATTTTATTAAGTGATTTAAAGACAATGAGGAGAATTTTGTAGATGATCCTGTAGGGAATAGGTAGCCAGTGAAGATCTTGTAGTATAGGAGTTATATGACAATATTTACTCGACAAAGCTACAATCCGTGCAGCAGTATTTTGAAGGCGCTGAAGGCGGTAAAGCTGGCTTTGCGGTAGACCATACAAAAGTGAATTTCCATTATCCAGACGAGAAGTAATGAACGAGTGAACAATCTGCTCAACAGCGTCACGATTTAAGAATCTTCGAATTTTCCCAATGTTCCGAATGTGAAGAGATGACGAACGGATAATACATGCTGTACATACTTTATGAGTAATCAAAATATTATTAATACCAAGATCCTTTGAGGAAAAAAGTACAACCAAATAGGAAATTTCTACCATATGGGGCGAGAAATTATTATTATCCAAATACTTGAATGGTCGCTGCTTTTATATATGTTACCCACGTTATTTTTTATTAATCAATAAAGCTTTACTCGGTGTGGTTGCATCACCGAAATATATTCCAAAATAAGCAACGTTACACCTGTCGACACAAACTATTTTTCCCTGTGAATTACCTTGCAAGGGCCTCTGAACAGTAGAAGCAAAACATTCTACCACATCCCCATAAAAAGGTAATCTTTCCGAGTGTCCATAAATAACCTATTTGTTTGCATTACCGATAATCATGTCAACATAAAATGTCATTATGTTAACTTTGTTAAGTATCTCCTTGTATAGCATATTTAAAATTCAAATTCCCTTCAGAGTCAACCAGCCTATTGGTCATGTTGATGACTGGCCAGTAGTGGCACTATACTAGAGCAGCGAGGACTTAAAAAACATAAAATTTAGAAAAGTCAGGCAGACTAATCCCCCTACACGGAGAGTCTCACTTTTTAATCGAAATTGTTATCTCTGTAATTCTTATTAAAGTATGGTCTTCAACTTTTGATATTTTGTTTTCGTTTTCTTCCTCAGTGGATAATGTGCCTCCAGTGGTCATCTGTCCAGAACCTGTTCAAGTATTCCTAGCCCCTGGAGCTACAAGCACAATGGTTACTTACCCAGAACCAGTTGCCACGGACAACTCCGGGGCTTCTCCCGTCCTAGTGTTCACCATCGGTACACCGACAGGGGGTCTCTTTCCCGTGGGCCAGACCAGTTTTGTTTCCTTCCAGTATGAAGATGCGGCTGGCAACCAAGGCAGCTGTACCTTGAAGATAGAAGTAATAGGTGAGTAGTTGAATAGTGTCATCTATTATATTTTAAGTAATTGTGTGGTCTTGTTCATTGTCGTCCATATGCGATCTGCTTCCCTTTGGACACAGGGTGGTACCAGTTGGGAATGGATTGGATACAGTCCCTATCATGAACATTGATCCCGTGGTGTAGCGTCAAACCCTGACATTACATTTGTATCCTTCTTACACGTTTTCACGGATATCCGATCTCACGGGTGTTATTAAATTGATATTAATTAATTGATATTAATATTGATTTTAGAAAATATTATAATTTAAAACTTCATAACACACTTCTTTTAAATAAAATACATGACATGATAATATGATCACTTGCAAGGCAGTTTTATTATTCACATTGTAACGTAATCATACACAATCATACATGTATTTTAACCTGTAAATTTTAGTTCAAATATACATTTTAATTTGACATTTATGTTTTGTGTGAATCCATATTAACGACAGATGCCAAGTTGCTGCCCTCGCGTCACACCCTTATAACACATATTTATTTCCCTTTGTTAATGCAGATTCTATCCTGACCTCTGGTGTAACCTTGCTACCGACATTTACCCAAATATAGAGAGTTCTTCTGTTATAGCTATGTCTAACTGGTACAGCTTGTAATAATTATGCAATATAAATCACACATTTACCTTCGACAGTGACTGTCACATTTCCCACAATGTTTTGTAATACAACAATTCATAAATACTGAAACTGTGGGAAATGTGACAGTTTGTCAGACTCTAGGTTATAATAGAACGTAGGACCTAACACACCTAATTATATTGCAATGTGGTCTGTTGTATATGCTACTTGGTAGATAGCACAGGTAGAATTATTTCTGATTGGTTGTGTAAAAGAACGGGTATATAGCGTAATTTAATTAGCTTATATAGCATTACAATACCTAACATATAGGCCTATGTGGTTACATACCGTGGTTACATACATGTGGGTATACTATGATACATCATGACAAGATGTCTTATTAGTTGAGGGCACACCAGGCCCGTAGTCAGGTTGTTTACTGGGGCAGTGGGGGGTCGTTTTTCCATCAGATAGGAACTCGAACGCCGTCCTTGGGGAGGGGTCCCATTTGAGCATTTGAATAATTAGTGCCTACATGCAAATTGGTGCAGTAAGTAAATTCGCGTTCAAGAATTTTTATTTTTTAGCCTGTTCGTCTGTCCGATATTATTTTTTGAGACAAATCCATTGAGTAAAATAGATTTATTTTAAATAAATCAATAACATTAACGTTGAGATATAATATTACACTTTGTAGACATGGAGAGTGGAAGCGCCCCTCCCCTCCATGCACTCCCACCATGGCCAATGCACCCCCACCATTACTAACAATTGTTCAATACCACATTGAATTTGCATAGAAATATGATTATGATTTGATCTTCTTTGGAGCCGATCCATGCCTCGCTACGTGCCTGAGCGGAACTCTCTATATCATTATATTAAAATTAACACATTGTCTTCACAAAAAGGTGATGAATGTAGTATTTCCAATTATTATTATTGCATAATGTCGGCACAATGTATATCAAGTTTCTTACAATTGTTATTAATATTACTGAAATTTTTCAACTAAATATTTTCATGATATCATGACTAAGATCTTAAAGAATTGCATTTCTGGCTTTTGTTGTAATTTTCCATTTTCTGTATTTTTTCTTTATAGTTGATAATACACCACCTAGTATATCAGGATGTTCTACTGATATATACATGACAATACCTAATACCATTACTGGAACAACCGTACCACTGACTGCACCAACAGCAACGGACAATTCTGGAGATCCATTTTTGACAACCATTAATGGTGTCAATCAAAATGAGATTTACCCTGTGGGTACCACAGTCATTACCTATGTATTTCAGGATACATATGGCAACAGTGCGACATGTCAGTTTTCTGTAATAATTGGTAAGTTCATCACCACAATCTAAACCATTCAATATACCTGTTGAAAGGTTATAAATATCTAAATAAATGGTTTTTTAAATATTTTATATGATATTTAATCAACCACATACCCTCTTAACTGACTCTTTCAGTAATTAAAATATTCATTGATTATGCATTACATATTATTATGTTTGATATAGTATGTGATAGCTACTTCCTGGTGAAATATTGAAATAATTTAAAAAAAAAATATTTTATATAAAGTAATCAACCACATACCCTCTTAGCTCACTCCTAATTAATTTACATCTCTCTTAGTTTGGCCTGTAATTATTCTGCTGAGATGCATAATTGATACTTTTTTTGCTGAGTGCATTTCTGTTATTCAAACTTATATATTTCTACTGCAGTACAAGATGTATGTGATCCAAGTCCATGTGGAGCTGGTGAGATATGTACTTCAGATGGATTAGTTCCTGCTTCTCCTGTCTGTACCTTTACAGGTAAATACAAAATACAATACAAGCTATCTGTCTGAAATTACATTGATTTGATCCGTGACTGTGACTGGAAATCATTGTCGTATTAAAGCATTGCTCACTTTGATTAGTGTTCATATGCTAAAGAGGTAAGGCTTGTAAAATCTATGTCATCATTCTTCAAAAACCACTATTTAGTCCTTTCCAGCCTTTCGTCAATATTTCAAATGACCATTGGAAATAAGCCTTGCTGAACATGTCAGCGATTACCAAGGGTTTTAACCCATGTTTTTGAAAATACTGTTTGATAACTACTTTAGATGGCTTGGTTTATATTTCGCAAATATGTAAATTTGTAATTGTTTAGAAACGGATAATTTTGTTAGATTCGAAGAGTTTGTGTATTTCTTTGAGCTCATAAATATCCGGTACCTATATATATTCACGTTTTTACGATCTGGCTGGCCCGTCTACGTGACAGTAAGTAAGAGGTTCCTAGATGGTCATTTTGAATTATGTGACTACTAAATACACATACATTGATAAAAAAGTAACTATTTTGATTGGTTTTATTTGTTACAGGTAGTCCATGTCAGTCCAATCCATGCATTCCTTTTCTAGAGTTTTGTGTTGAAGTTAACAATGGTTACTTCTGTCTTTCTACTGGTAAGTCAGTCCAACAACTTCACATAATATAAATTTAGGAAATGAGTGGGGTAAAGAAGACAATTTATATGCTTGATTTTCACTGATATTATGGTCATTGTCTATAGCCTAGAAACGTCCTGTAGTGATCCTAATATATCCAATATAAACATATCCTCATATTATTTTTATTATTTTAATTAATGTTTTAGCTCCTGTTAAAAACACATGTTGATTGTATTTACTTAAATTTGTAGCAACCAATGTTTAATGTTCACAATAAACGGATTCACTAACGGTATGCACAGTAAAAAACAAATGCAAATACAAGTATCTGTATCTGTTTATCTACGTCCGTAGTTTATTATCTAACTTATTAGAAGTAAGCTCTAAAGATGCCTAACCTGGTTGTCTATAAATTATTTTCCAGACACAACAAACCCAGTTATCACTGGCTGTCCAACCGAATCGATCACTCAAGTGATCGATTGGACTTCTCCTGTTCCTGTATTTGTAAATGTTGCTGTTCCCACAGCAACAGACGATTCGCAGCAGACTCCATCAGTCAGTGTGGATGGCCTTCCTACACAAAACCTTTTCCCAGAAGGGACTACATTTGTGTCATACACATTCACTGACGTTGCAGGAAATAATGCCCTGTGCTCATTCTCTGTTGTAGTTGGTGAGAATTTGCTTTTAAAATCTGAATTGATGGATGTGACCAGGATGCCAGTTGTAACTAAACCTCTTTCTGCAGTTATATGTTATATTTTACAGAAAATTAAATATGCAGAGTGCTATGCACCACGTTTGTTTATTTGGGTGTAAAATTGACGTAAAGATGTATTATAATTCCTTATAGACGGGTGAGAGACATTTTGATACGTATTACTATCCATATGTAAGCAGGTCTACATATAAATCACTATTAAAAATACCTCTTGAAAACTCAATCAATTGTTGGGTGGTTAGCGAACTCGTATTTAAGTTGACCATAGTGATTACACTGTTGACTTACATATCATAACACGAACGGGAGTTCTTGAAATGCGAATACCATCAGTATCATGTCTTTTTAAGCTGACAATGTACAATGTGTCTTTAATACTTGCATGTAATACTTACTTAATTGCATGTATGGTATTAATATATCAATGTAAAATTCCTCTTTGGCTTAAATGTATTTCCCTATTTGTGTTATTGGCAATTGAAACATTACAAATATAATGTATGGGTTTGCCCACAAGCTTGTCCCAGTCTTTTCATGCAAATAGTTTAATTTTGTTACATGATTGAAGGAATTTTAAATTTATTTTATTGACCTGCAGATAGAGACTACTGCTCACCCAATCCCTGCCCTGAAGGTGACCAGTGTGCTGAAGGAGCTACATTTCCATCAGAAGTTGTTTGTACCAGTGAGTGGTTTCATTTTCAAATTGATAACTATAGGAGTGTGTTTCAGAAAATATAAACTTTTAATATGTTCTTATTAAGGATATATATATAACTATAACCCTACCATTTATTAGTTTGTGTTATTCATTTATATCAAACACTCTTGATCAAAAAGTTAAAATAGTGGCTTTAGTTAATTTGTTTAGTTCAGTATATGTTAAAGGCACTACCTCATAACAGGAGTTAAAACAACAAGTTGAATTTGAAACTTGCTATTCGATGCGATTGTTTGGTGCAAATTATGCCCGGAAGAACTTTATGCGTTTCATAGACCCACGGCAACCTTAGGATATACCCTTTAATTTTTCTTCAACTTGCTCACTTACTCATTAAATTTAATCATCTGGTGTCTTTACCGTGCATGAGCTTGACATAAACCAATTTGTAAAATTACCTTTACCTGAATTCGATTGATTAATCTTCACCATAACATGTAAAACAATATAATCAACTTTGTATGTGTGCGTGCGTGTATAGGCTGGTTTGTGTACTAATTAGCATCATGTTACTATTAGCTCACATTAGAAGGTTGCAAGCATCCTCCTTTGCTGCATATCTGCGCAGCATATGGACAACCATGTGTCCTTCCAAGATGATTAGCTATTGTTCTCACCATCCTATTATGTATTGCAAGACCAAGTACTCATAACTAATGTTAATATCAGCAATCCCTTTTTTCAGGTACCAGTCCTTGTGCCTCGGATCCTTGCATTGCAGGTCAAGACTTTTGCGTTGAAATTAATGGAGACTATGTCTGTATTCCTGTCAGTAAGTGTGATTATTTTATTTTAAATATTGTAAGAGAATGTATTTACTGAAAAAAATACTTCACTGTACATTTTGCAATATCTTGTACCTAGCTCAATATATGTAAGCCTGACTGTATGTATTTTGCAAAAACAAACGATGGTCTGTGGTGTGGGCCTACTTCTGCGAGGAGTTTATACAATGGAATTTATAAATTTCCATGGAAGATCACTTACTCTAAAATATTAAAATGCTGATCATAGGTTAGTTGAAATATATCGTCAATCACATTCTATATACTCTTCGCTTGGTATTTAGGAATTACACATATC
>JAODAF010026156.1:0-12019 GCA_027574765.1 Molpadia intermedia
TATCAATCTGGCCATCATGTCTTCTCGGAAGCACTGGGGTGAGAAATGATCCTCGCAAACTAACTTTTGCTGCACGAAAGTAAATTTGTCTAGTGTATGACCAGTCCCTATATTATGTAAGTAACATTTCTGCGATATCTCTCGCTTCTCTGGATTTTTTCCATCGGGAATTACCAAAAAACGTTTTCCCTTTGCTGTACCTTCACCTGACTTGTTCAGACAGCCGTAGGACTGACATTCATTAATGTCGTCATAAAATATCTTCTTTTCTGTATTTGTTATTGCTAATTACGATCGTAAACTTTAACCTTTCTTTTCTGTATGCGTGCGAGATGTACACACAACTAAAACGTACATGCAGCTAGCTCGGGTTTTGTTTAAATCTAGTGGGTAAAATACGACATCATGCAATGTAAACAATAAAAACATGGCGGCGCCAAAAACCCACTGAAGGTCTGAAGGAAATTGTTCCGGAAATTAGTTCAAAATTCACATAGAGCCTAGGCATATGTGTGTTATAGATGATATGTATGATATTATAAGCAGCATGTTATATGATATTTCTTCATAATTGGCCATGGTTTTCGTCTCCTTTAATATATGATCGTCAAGATATTGATCAAGATATTACAATCATGTGTCGAAATATTTCAACGTCATGATATCGAGATATTGAGATACAGTAATTTATCTCAATATGTTAATATCTCGACGTCAAGATATTGTATATTTACTGTATAGAACTCAATATATCAAATTATGTTTTATCGAGTTTTGTAACACGGTGTTCTATCATCATATACTTACAACAACTTTTCTCGAGTTTGTATAAGAATCGATCCATATACCTTTATATTCCCTTTATATTTTTTATACTTCAACATTTCCGTAAAAGACATTTTCGAACAATATCTCTGGAAGCACGGATTTTATGAGGTGCCACAATGGTAGTTAAAAAAAAAAAGTCAATTGTGGGTAAATTTTTAACAGTGACAGAAAATATTTTTGTTACAATTTTAAGTAATATCCTTTCAATGATACTTACAGAGCTTCTAATTTACCAAGAATGAAAAATGGTTGTAGTCCGGTTTGTGTTAGAGGGTTTCCAGCAAGGTTTCTATAGAGAAAGAAAAAATCCCGATGAGCCTAATCATTATTAAATAATGCATCAAAAGGTTACAGTTGGGTTTGTCAGATAACACTTGCATGTCGACTCGACATGGTTAGGAAAGGTACTTTCTAATCATTCTGAAGTGGAACCTTTCAAATACTACACAGGGTCCGTGGTTCGGAACCGTTATTGCAAGTGTTATTGCAAAGATCGTTGTAAAGCGATCAATTGAAATTGACATTGAAAAAAGAAAAGACTTACAGAAACTTCAGGTTATTAAGGCCAGTGAACGTTTCTTTTTGAATGGAATAAATTCGGTTGAAAGACAGTGTCCTGAAAGGAGAGAGACATAGGTGAGCATATATCATGCTCAACAAGGCATATATATATATGTGCTATATAGTAGTGAAAATGTTTCAATATGACGCAAACCATGGCACAATATAGTCTACCATTGTCATTGACATTTGATCTAACTAACTTTTACATTACATATACGCAATGTTTGATCTGACTTATATTAATTTCATACTGATATCATCAGACAAGCGACCAAGCTACCTCACGGTAAGTTATCCGAACAGTCTGCGCGCGGCTGCTATTCGATCTCTTTATTAGCGTGTTTAACAGCCAAAGTCTCTACTACATCTTTCCCTGGCGTAAACTTAAATCGAACTATATATGCAAATGAACGTTTCCTTTTGTTGTAAATATTTTCCTAGTGAGTGGATACACAGAGGCAGCAACGCCAAGCAATATTCTATAGTTTCAAATGTATACGTTTGAGCTAAGCTTCTAATTTGTATAATTATTTGCCCAGTTCAGGAAACATAGTTGATGTTATCAAAGTTGTAGAAAGTGAATATATCCATGTAGCTTGTAGTTTTATGTCAAACAGACTAATGCCGGAACGTGACTCTTGGTTACTGCAACGGAGATAGTGTACCTATATAACATTATAACGTTATTTATGTCACATCAGGATCAATAAGGAGTAAACTAATGTTACCTTTGTACAAATATGTGTTTGATAGACAGCTAGAGTGAAACGACATTAACGCTGGGTTTTAATATTCGATATTGTTACTAATAAAAGTAGTTAATTGTAGTTTTTATCACGTTAGCTTATAGGGGTATACTGAACTGGATGCCAAATATGTCCGAAAGAAAGCTTATTACATTCTAGATATCGCATGTTGTTAATTCTAATCAGCATTGTCTTATTTTTTTAAATATTACGTGAACTTGGATTACCTAGATTTACTTAATTCAGCCTTATGTTACAGTTAGTGTTGCAATATGGCACTATTGTGAGCATTTCTTAAATTTGCTCTGTAGCGACTGACCCATGAGTGTTAAACACACTGGTTCATGAGCAACCTATAGTTACCCATGCATGAGCAGCGCTACTGACATATACTAATGTGTAACTGACCCGTGAGTAAACGATATATTTGCTCGTGAGAGACTTTTCAGATTAATTAACCCTTTATTCCACCGGTCAAAGGTGAAAAATAAAGAGGTAAAATAAAATAATTTATAATACATTTTAAAAGCATGTTTTGCGAATATCTTGTTTGAACCTTCTCAAGATTAACATACATGCACATGACTAGATTAGACATGACTAGAATACTTAATTCTAAATATGTAAACCAAACTGTGTTGATTATCACCATGGTTACCAATCAGTATCTTTACTTACAGTTCTCTCAAATTGGTGTTTTTGATAAAATCATCCGGTAAAATAATTTCAATGCCATCTGATGAAAAGTCTCTGAAGAAGAAAATGAGAAACAAAAATTAACAGTTCACAGAAATTGCTCGCACAAATAGCCAAGTATGGCTTGTTCCGCTGTTTTCAATGGTGATGAAAGTGTGTTCTTATTTCATATTTCTTCGGCGGTGCCATTCTCTGGCTTTCTAAGCCTTCCAAATAGACACTGTCATTATAATAAACTTCTTACAGGATGCTATTCCATCCATTTCAGGCTTTGAGAAAGTGTTCAAATACGGTGAATACACATGCATCATGTAAATCGTTAAATGACGTTCGAGAGCAGGCTGGTAGCAATGCCACGCCAGCCGCAGCTTGTATACCCGATGTTTATCGATAAGCAACATGTACAAGTGAGCGCATCAACCGAATCTGAGTGACCACTCTTTGTCGAGTGACATATCAGCCATGTCGGTGTAGGGGTGAGTGTGTTTGTGGTGCAATCATGTCCTGTATATGATTTATGGTGTGGATATTACACTCGAAATCTGAAGAGTGAATTTCACTCAACCGACAAAGTACTGTAAAACGAGAGTGAAATGTCACTCGAAAACAGATGCACATTTTTATTTTAATGATACCATCTCATTGATCAATTACCTATAATTCAGTCACGTTGAGTTACTAATCAGTCAGGGACTTGTATCATGAAATACTCACAGTGTTAGTAGAAACGGCAGTTGCTGGAGGTCTATGAAGAGAGTTTCATTAATCGTTAGAGAGGTATTTATGGCAGTGTTTCTCCTGTGCCTTCCATAAGCATCTACTCCTGTAAGTACTCTGGAAGGAATTACAAGTAAAACCGATAATGTAGTCTGCGAAGTGAGGTAACTTCATGAGTGAACGAAATGTTGGGGAACCCTATTTGACAATGTTGGGGATGATTTGACACGTTTCCGGCGCCCTTGAAAGAGCGGTCGAGACTCAATATTTGGTTGCCTGTTGTCAACGCGTTATACGAACAACAATATACTGCCAATTATACTTAATTCCTTTTCTACTACTGCGTGAATATCTTAAAATTAAATCCGCAAAATGTCTTAAAAGCGCGACTTGATCCAGTCATATAACCGGTAGTAAAATACACATTCAAATAACTGTCTCGCATTCAACTTTGCGTACTACGTACGTACACAAACATACGATTGTTTATTTCTGTTGAGTTACAATTGACAAAGCGGAGAATTCGCCTGATTACCAATATCTACATCGTGCAAACCTGCAACAACCACAATTGGATGTATGTGCTGATCTACTTTCGTTATTGGCTTAGTCAAAAGCAGCGAGCTAGGTTATCCTATAGTTAAGTGAGTAAATAAAACAAGCTAGGCTAGGTATGTAAATGTATTGAAATATGAACACATACAGAGATGTAGGCCTATATACGTCACCCTTTCTGTTAAGTTACAACTATAGCAAAGTGGAGAAGGCGCCTGATTACCAATATGGTTCATCATGCAAACCGACAGCAACAACGTATGTATGTATGTTCTGATCTACTTTCGTTATAGGCATAGTCAAAAGCCAGAGCGAGCTAGATTATCATATAGTTAAGTGAGTAAAGAAAAAAGTGAGTAAAAAAAAGTGAGTAAAAAACAAGGCTAGGTATGTTAATGTAAGCTTAGGCTGAACCAAACGTTTGTCGTTGAATAGGTATTGTTATATAGGCATTTACATTAGGCCTAACGTTAACTGCGATATGGTATTCAAGCAAGTTAGACAATGACGTGATCATTGGGGGAAGTTGTGCTTCTCCCAAAGTTGAAACACAGCAAAATTTGGGCAAAAACGAATTAGCAGTATCCGAAATATACAAATTCCTCAACCAATCCTCAGCTAATCAAGCTTATATCACTGAAAAATCATGGAATACACTTCATGCCCAATATTGATTGTTTAATAAGACAACAGTTTTCTTCAATGGAATAACATAATTTAAAATTCTGAAAATTTGTTGAAGTAAGTTATAAATTTGATTCAAATATACCGTAAAAGAATTATGCCTGTACGCTAATGAAGATATGCAGCCAACACGTTTAAGTGGGATACCTCAAACTCTATCAAATGGGCGTAAATGGGTGTATCCTATGACTATACTTCATTACCCTAAAAGCGATGAACCACAAATTATACATACAATTGTTTCAACTGCCTTGGCAAACCCTCTGCATTTTCTCGCTGCCATTTTGTCGAAGAACAGTTAAACGAAAGTCCGGTACAGGAGCATCCATCGAAGCAATCAGCATCTACAAAAAGATAGGAATTCCCCTTGTTACCAAATTCCATCCCACCATGCACCAATTATCCAAACAAATATGCAAATCTTGGCCAAGTTTAAGTTATGATAACAAACTTTGAGAACTATTTAAATATCCTCTAACAAAGTATCGAAACAACCGCCTAATTTCGGATTCCTAACCTAATCCAACAGAGGCAATACTCCCTGTGGAAAAGCTCGTTGTAAGGTGTAAGTCATGGTGTATAGTACTAACGCCATTGAACTGAATGGTTACTCCCTATGGCAATTTAACTTGCGACTCGAGCATATATGTATTAATGTGCACTGTTTGCCCAAACGCGTTGTATTTAGGGGAAGCTAAGACTAAATTCAGACTTAGGTTTAACAACCATAAACAAAGTCTCAGATAGATTCCCAGTCGCAGAACATTTGTGGCCATTAACTAGCTAGACAGCCTCAGATTCGTAATTGTTTCAAATCTGATATGGAACAAAAGAAATACATGCATGAAATACAATTAATCATCAAATTGACCTATCACAGGGACGAACTCAATCGGGAACTTTCGTTTCTGATTGTTGTGACGTGCGCGAACTTCGCCAATGCCGTTCTCACTCAACGCCTTCTGACGCCACAATTTACACATATTCAGGTTCCGCGCGTCACTCTGTGAGCGTTCGTTAATCAAAGTATATTATTGCGCATAGTTAATTCATACAGTTGATAAAGAGGTCAGGAGGCCTAGATATATTCTGTTCATAATTATAAGTTAGACTAAATTGCACACCATTTTAAGATCTGTTCTTATTGTTTTCCATCACATTGTTGTGTTATATTAATAATAATATTCCACGCGTTCGTCTTATAAAAGGTGTATGAGAAACTGAGTTCCAAGAAGGAAAGATGAATTGAAACGCGACGATAGGTTTATCACAAATCAACCAAAATCTAGAAAACCATACCGCAATAAAATTCATCATCCCCTTCATCACAATGGATGATTCCATCACAGACTTGACTCTGAGGTAAGCAAACATTCGACTCCTGGCCGTGACATTTATAAGAACCAGGAGAACAACTATAATCATCTGAAAGAAGAAAGAAGAAAACACAATTAGCCATGCATGAAAAAATGTGATATATAAGAGAGAATGATGGACGGACAGCGGTAAATCTATAAATTGCAGCGCACACATTATTCACACATTTATAGAGATTAGCGCAAAAACTTCGGATCACAATACTTTTTTAGAAATGGAATAGAAAACACAAACCTACTTCAACTACAACTACTCAAGTTAGCCTATTCAGAACAGGAGAGAAATATCACGACCTATCTGTATTGTATTCCAAAAGTGCGTAATTCAGACTGGGTCTTTTTTATATTAAACTTTATATAATTGACTGGAACGCCAACAAATGTGATTTAGCTAAGCGTGCGATAAATGTTAGGAATTAGACTGTACGAGTCCACAGGGATTGAACGAATGTTTTGGAAGATATCTTTATGTGTTAAAATACTAGGTCTGCGTTAATATCCTAGTCAGTCTATGACCAACAAAGTATAATTTCTTATTATATTTGTCCAACGTATGTTGACGCTATGAGTGTTACCAACATCCATGTCATTTAAGTATATTAGACCTGTAATAAATTACGATATCAAATGCAAATACTGTGATGCAAACAAATTGAAGACATAAACGCTGCCATCTAAATTTAATAGAAACGAGAAACTTTAATTACTATGTAAAGTGTCTGGCCAAAAATTGGCTATGTGCCTGATTTTGGCCGCCGATAAAAACTTCGATAACGATTAAAAGTCAATAACTGAAAAAAGGTAAAGTTTGTATAACGTAACATATACATATATACCTGCATGATGAGCGCACATTTCCAATTTGGGAGAAAAAGTATATTCAAACTTGTCTTGTTAATTATTTCTGTGATATATTTACGATATAGATACCCGATACGCATAGCTCTTACGTTAACTACTGGAGAAGGTTTATAACACTTAACACGTGTTAAACGTTTTTAACACGTGTTAACCAGGATACTGTACTTATATTACTGGTTATGGTTAGAGTTAGGGTTATGGTAATTTTTTTTACCCTACTCCAGTTGTTACTGGCCTAAGTGATCAACCGTGCTACAGTAATTATTGTATCAGCTATGCGAATCGGCTGATATAGACGTCATTGGTTCGCGCTATATATTCATCAAGGGGATATCACAAATGAAAACTAATAGAGTAGATACCGTATTACATAATTGGTGTCTGTCACATGATTTCACCGCTTAGGTATTTAGATCCTAAAAATGTCAATATTGTAACTAATCGGGATAAGTGCAAGCACTGACATGTTGGGAAAAAGGCCAAACTGTGTAACCATTATGTGTGGAGGACTAAATAAATACCCAGTTTCGGTTTAATGTAATCTTGCAAAATAGAACGTACAACTGACTGGTCATCGTTTATCAGTTTATTTATATTTTTGTTCAATAGTTACCACAACTATTCTCGTCTTCTCCTAATATGCAGTCCAACACTCCATTGCATCGATACCTCTCCGGAATACAGTAACTATCATGACATTTAAAATGGGCGACCGGACAGTCAACGTCTTCTGAAATTTAAATAACAAAATGTAACGAACTCATGTCACACCTTGAACCAGTTTGTGAAAATGACAAATATTTTGCTAAAGTCTAACATTAGACCTTGGCATTACTTTTTCGATTTGAATACGATTCATCATGTCTTGATATTGAAAATGATATTTAAAATAGGCGCAATGCTATACTTGTCAATAACGTAGTTTCTTGACAATAACGTATACTTTCTAAAAAACATCCTCAATAGTTAGCAACCCTTCACAAGTGCAAACAAAATTAGTTGTCACTAACCTAATATAACAAGTTTATATTTCCACTTTTAAACTGATTACTCGTCTAAACATCTTTTTTACTTGACGACAAGGGTTGAAAAGGCTAAAGACCGGTCTATCCCAAAATAAAATAACTAAGGAACCCTCCCAAACAACCACTATACTACAAAAAAAACCAACCTTGGCATATGCATTGCCTTTGGCAGTCACCTTCGCTTATACCATGTTAAAAACATGTGTTGTCAAATAATGGCTTTTGTGAATGAAAAATGCAACAAACATATCAAAATTTACATAATTTAGTCATTGGGGTAGTTTCATTTCAATAGTGTGTGTAGGCGTGGAATTAGCTTATTACAAAAACTATTACTGGACAATGAAACTTAAAGCGATAAGACTGTAAAATTTAACGTACCACAATTTAATAGATGTGTAGCATCACGACACCCAATTGGATAATTGAATTGATCCGCTTCTAGTATACAATGAGTCGATGGATCAACGCAAATTCCGCTTCGGCACCGGATTTCGTTTGTATCATTGCAGAAAAAGGATTACTGTAGATAATCTGTCAGTACGTAAAAATATGATACGTGCTTTAAAATAATTGCCATGGTTCAAGTAATTATATAAAGACATAATACAGAGTATTCGCACTCATGACCCAAAACATACAAAGCAACAAACTGTTTTCACCGCGAGAAAAAAGGTGGTGACGAAAAACTAGTAGCAAAATGTTTTGTCATTACATGTATGGTGAAATATGTTCATTGGTGGCCCAATAATGGTCTTATTCCCCCATGCCACCATTACGTATAATAAATACTTGTACAGAGTTGCTATTAAAAATATATCGTTTTATGTGAGTATATGTGAAGAATACACAATGTAACAACTTAACAAGCTAATTTGAAGGGTGTATATTTATTTTGAAGGTTGACACCCTTGCCTCATTGAAGTCGTTGATATTTACCACATGTTTCGGGTTCATCCTCCCAGTTTTTGCCAGGGCAGTCTCTGTATCCGTCACACACTCTATTCGCTGGAATATATTGGTTGGAGAAACACTGAAAGTTGCCTTTGAACAGTTCTATTATGTAATTTAAAAGAAACAGAAATATTCCAACTTGAAATCATTACTTTACAACATAAAAATATAGAGCAGATATATTACTTTATTCCATTTCTTTTTCGAAGGACGTTGTACTCACTTAGGAGAATTGCTCCAAATAGAGTGGTCCCTGATGACACATATTTTTGAATGATTGTCAATAATGTAATGTGATTTGTTTAATCTTAATAGTCTGCGATAACATCGCAATCTATTACGAAACGGACGAATGACATTTCTTTATAAGGGCTATGCTATAGTAAATACTAATACTAAAACTACTTATATTATTTTATATTTAAATTATATGGTATTAAAATGAATATCTAAAACCTACTGGAGATGTTTCGCTGTGCCACGTAGGTTAATGAGAGGAGACAGGAGACATATTGGGGAGTGGGGTCATGACCATCCATGTACTACATTAAAACCACATATATATAAGACTATATATATATAGACAAGACAAACGTAGCACTTCATTATTTAAACTTACGGCATTCTACTTCGTCCGATCCATCGGCACAGTCTTCTTTGAGATCACACATGTAAGTGATAGGAATACAAGATCCGCTGGAACATCGAAACTCATCAGCAGTGCATTCTGCGTAATCTATGATCGCCAGAGAAATATACATGTTTATTAGTGTATGTGTAAAATACACAATAATAAAGTATAGTTGATTTTGATCTAACGTTGCAGCATTTTGTGATCTTAAATATGAATGCACTAAAACTTACCACCGGTAAATGAAATAATAGTAATGAAATACCTAACAATATAACTTTTATATAATTTTAGCTTTCCAAAAGTTCCGAACAATGTTTTTTTGTTTCTTTAGAAACGAATTTCTCATACGCAACCAAAAGATACATTTAAGCCACATGTATCTGGCTGTAATATGCATTGCTTCAAATAGGAACGAAACTTGTATTGCTATAAGAATTGAACAGTTCCCAATTTCTGTCGGTATTTTATGGTTAAAAACCAAGCGAGCCTTCCTTCGTAAAGTACTTTGACAGGGTTGAAATATATTCTTTGCGGTAATTTTCGCTTTATTACTGCTAAGTTGCATATATCTATGTAAAACACATTATATGAACAGTATGTTGACTAACAATATTTATATAGTTCAGTTTAACATACCGCAGAGGTCTTCGTCACTGCCATCTCTACAATGTACTGAAAAATCACAGTAGAATGAAGCGGGTATACAACTGCCGTCATCACACCGGAACTCGAATGTCTGGCAGAAATCATCCTCACCTAATACTTAAATGAAACAGATATCTGCATGGTTTAAGAGTAAATTTCAAGATTTTTGTCGCAAAGAAATATTTACATATATTTAATAAATTTCGTAATTAATTGCCAGACTATAGTTCCACATACTCTGTCCAAATAATGCACTAACAAAATCCGGTATTTGAATGACTTTTAATTGGACTGGGTAATTGAGTATTTAATTGCGATATTGCACTGACCGGTTTTCTCTGATGAAAAGTCGCAGCTGTCTACCCTATATGACCTATATTTGATTTTGGGATAAGGACTAAGTCCGTTCAACGAATAATATTTCAAAACGTGGCTTGTCGCAACGGTTGTTAATAAAAAACGTGAGATAATTGAAGATCTTTGTACCAAACAGATATCATAAATGCATAACAAATTCGACCTAATATATTTGCTAATTCTGTATTTGTTGTGCATAAAACAATGAATTAGAATTTCCATAAAATTAAATATTATGATTATAAGTAATGAAAATAGTACGGTAGTTCGTATCTTTGTATTAGGCTATAGTCCTACTTTGAATGAGAAACAGGACTACGACAGAGTAAACACTGAGTACACCTAATTATTGATTATGGGACAGTAGTATAATATGTATGTTATGGTATGATATATAGACAAAAAGGTAAAGTAAGGGTAATTGATTTGGCCGACTTATATCATGTTTTTATTGTTGGGATAATTTATAACTTCAAAAAACAAATAATAATATGATTGTACTAAAATTGGAAATATATCAAAGAATGAATTGTTCTTACCAACACTGGTTTGACAGTTATCCTCGTCACTTCCTTCATAACAGTCACGTGACTGATCACAGCGATATACCTTCAGAATACATTCTCCCGAGGAGCATGTGAACTGTTGATCATTACAGACCTGGGTAGGATCTTAAAGAAGAAAATTCGGTAATTCGAAGAAAATGAATGTGAAGTACCGGTACCGTATAGATGTCGCTTATATTTGCAAAACTTTATTCATTCAACGTTGGTACTAATATTGCTGTTATATTATTAAAATACAAACAATTTCCGACCACTATACTAACCTTTTGTGACAGACGTTGCAACATTTAATTTACAATATTATCACATCTTTGCCAGATAACGTATGTCAGGCGTTTTTGTTACACTTTCGTTATACGATCCGTTTATTGTCGCTTAAAATAAACTGGCGTGACCCTGGATGTTCCCCTATTTCTTGTGTCACCCCGTCCATATTTTGAGTAGAATATAAATCAAATTGCGACAGACATCCAAATCTTTGGCTGGTTATGCTACTGGCAGACATGATTTACACCTTTTCATTTAGTTGTCAATAAACAGACTGCCAATGTATATTATGATAGATAAAAGGGCACAATGGTTCGCTAGTGGATTTAACATATAGCTTTGTGTATAAGGTTTGCCGTTACCTTTATTATAATAGATAAGCTGAACATCTGGTTCTGTATCTGTAGAAAATATCAAAGAGAATTTAAAAAGTACAAATATGGTACAGTGATGGTCTTTTTTGCACCATGGTGATATATGATGCCATATAAAGGTTTTCGTATTAAGAACTGTAACCAACTATTGCCAGTGAATGATTAGTATA
>JAODAF010026266.1:0-12019 GCA_027574765.1 Molpadia intermedia
ACATTGCACATACAATTATCAAGATGAATTCAGGGTCAACCAAGTGAGGTCATGACTAGTCTTTAACTGACAGCAGCCAAAAAAAAGGGGGCAGTGTAGCAAAATCCGTATTTTTCAAAGAAAAAACGTACACCCGTATTTTCAAAGATTTTCCGTACGAAATACGGAAAATACGTACTAGTTGGCATGTCTGGGTTGTATACATTAATTGTAGGCTATGCATGGTTCCACATTATAAACATCTCTGATTGTATCACTCTATCTTATGTATGCTAATTCATTTCAATTATCACTCAAATTATACTAACCATAAACTTTGGTTCTGAATTTGGTAGTAACAAGGTTGATATGTCCCATCAGAGCTCTGGTGTAAGCATCCTATTAAAAAAAAATTCTTAGACTTAAATTTCAACTTCTTAAATTTTTGTAGCACTACATGCTTCGCTTTGAATCATTCAATTGTTATCTACCAGGTGGTCCAAAATATTTAGAATTTCATTCATTTCTGTTGGTCTTTTATGAATATTATATTTATATATATATATATTTATTTATATTATTCTCATTAATATCGACAAGCAATACTTACTTTCATCTTCTTTGTTGGATTCCCAAAATAAAATGTGCGAGCAATGTCTGTGGTGCCCTCTCTGAAAAATAACAAGAGCCCAAGGGCACTATGGTAATACTTGCTTAGAGGAATATTACAATCTAAATGATGTGTTATATGTCATCACTCAAAAAATAACGATTTGGGCCCAATATGTTTGTATAAATAGTGTACCCACTATCATTTAACAACACCATATCAAGTTTGCTTACACTCTGACATATGGTTGGGCCCAAATGCTTGGCCCTAAATAAATATTTGAGTCCTAATAAATATTTGGCCCACATGTACCCACTATTCTCAATTCAACCCAAATAATTCTCAACTTGTCACACTCTGAAGCATTTTCTGAAGAATTTCTTTTTAGCACATGAAAGTAAACTAGTTAAAGTGCACATTAAAAAAAAGAAAAAACAATTCAGAGAGAGGAACTATAATGCCTTAGAGTGTAGATTAACTTACTTGTACTGGGCACCAGAGTCAAAGCGGAACATCCCTTCATAATGAACTGGGAAGTTAGTTTCTTCTGTTACTCTGTAAAATAAAACAGATCATAGAATTATCAGGGCTCAAATATAATTATTGTCTGTTCGGCCATGATCAAGATAACTAATATATTGTCAGACAACCAAAATTACCTTTTGAGATTGTCCAATAGACACTTTTTTTATTTATGATGTTGAAACTTGGCCAAAAACAATGTTAAAAAATTTAAGGTCAAAAGTCACCTAGGGCCTCAAGTATTATTAGAAAATGCTTGGTTTCCATCCAGACAAGAAACAAATCTTCAGAGACAACCATTGCAAGGAGTATATAGACTGAAGGACCGAACAATTTCCAAACAAACTCAAAGACTACTGAAATTTATAAGGGCCCACTTCAGATTTTGCCGTTGTGGTACGTGACAGCCGATGTCACTAGCTGTGCACTCAACCATATAGTTCATTAGTGTCTTTACTCTCCATGGTCCAAACTTTTCCAAATTATGCATGTGTGGTTTTGAGCTTATATAAATCCGATTACAGTAACAGTAGATCTTCACAGAACCCTTGGTAATGAAGCCAACTAAAGTATTTATTTTTCTAAGAGCTAACAGGAAGTTGATCTCGGTTCAAACAAACGAAGGAATGAGAATATGCACAGTGGTGGCCTCACCGTGACAGCCTTCACGTACCGCGATGGGGAAATCTGAAGTTAGCCCTAAGTAATGATGTTGTGTACATGGTTCGATTTTAATATGTCAGGCATGTGTCATTCAGTGCACACACAATAAACCCAGTCCCATGCACTGTCTGGGAACTCTGGGCCCCTCTTTTAAGGAATATTTCAAAACCGTGAGAACATCTGCCAAAAAAGATATTTTCAGCTACAATGAAGTAACACCTGATACTCATATTTGGTCTACTGTCTAGACTACACAACACAGTAGGCAGCATGTAAGGTACGTATATGCACTAGTATTAGTTGTGTACTACCTAGTTGTAAACCACAATTTAATAGTATAGTATTCGGCTCAGAATGCTCTAATACATAAACTACAACTGTATAAGCGGCCTGTTGTCATGGAAGGTAGCCCCCTGTCGGGAAAGCCAATCCCTTTTCAGGCAAATCCTGGCTCCAGCCTTGACCCTAATACAAATTCATTATTATTCGCTACATAACAGCCTACGGGTTCTAAAAATAATACAGCAGAAATTAAACTTGACCATGTAATTTTTCAGAAAAGTCAGTCAAACATAAAGTAACAATTTAACTGTTACAGCAATTTCCTCTAATAGCTTAATGTTTTATAGATTAGGATGTGGTACTCTATTAACAATATTATTTAGCCAGGCAAAGACATGGTTAATAACTTACTCATAATTTAGCAGTCCTCCATGACTCCCGAATGCAGAAACAGTCGCAAAGCTCTCTCCAAAATAGACTTCTTTCCACAGGCTATACAGACAAATAAAAAACAAAAATTTAAAACATCTTGGTTTGCATCATTGTATGTATGTTTAACTGCTGCACAGTGCATAGTTGGAATAATACAGTGAACAACATTATAACATGATTAATACATGAATATCCAACTTAGACAAATTGGCCCCTAGATCCTAACAGGGGTACTGAAGTGACCTCTGGACCTCGGGGCATGGAAGCCTGTGCACGGATGTAGTAAAATAGACATCCATTTTGTTGTGAATCCTCTCATATGCAGTAATTTGATACAGTCCTAATAGCCAAGTATATAATCTGGATCCTATCTGGGTTATTGAAGTTCTCCCCTGGCCAATACCAGGGGTACTCAAATGGACCCTGGATCTTATCAATACTAAGGGTAGCCCCTGGATCCTATCAGGGATAATGAAGTGGCCCCTGGCCCATACCAGAGATATTCAAGTGGCCCCTGGATCTTATCAAGGGTACAGAAGTAGGGATAATGAAGTGGACCCTGGCCGATACCAGGTGTACTCAAGTGAGCCCTGGATCTTATCAAGGTACCGAAGTAGCCCCTGAATACTATCAGGGATAATTATGTGATCCCTGTATCATATCAGGGGTAATAAAGTGGCCCACGGTTTCTATCAAAGGTACTGAAGTAGTCCTAGATGATACCAGAGGTAATGAAGTGGTCTTATTGTAACAGGAGCATGTGCTTCATAGTAAATAAAATATCAATTTTTTGGGTACAAATACTATTATGTCTTAATAGCTACTTTTTGTTATACATGTCTTAACAGCACATGGTACCAGGGGACCTGAAGTGACCCCTGTTTGTCATAAACAAGTGAATACCCTGGATCCTATCAGGGTTATTGAAGTGTCCCTGGATCTTACAAGGGGCACTGAAGTGACCCCTAGCTCATGGGTAACAAAGTGGCCCCTGTCTTCTACAAATGATATTTATGTTACCCCAGGATCATATCAGGGTTACTGAAGTGGCTCTGTCTCCTACCAGGGGTATTGCACTGGCCTTTGGAAAATATGGCACAGGTAAATGTGCATTGTAGTTAGTAAAAGTCATCCATTCCCTATTATGTCTAAACATAATCCATATCTGTCTTTACAGCACCTGGTTCTTACCAGGGATACTAATATGACCCCTGGATCCTACCAAGTGTACCCTGGACATCAGGTGCCTGGGCTCACAAGATTAAAATCCATACAAGCCACTATGTAGGACATTTTGGATTCACATATAGGTTTGCAGTTGTAGCTTTAAAGCTCTTTCAATCCTAAACTGTTAACAAGAATGTTAAATGTCTTCAATAATTGTAATGTCCTTTTTTCTCACCTGTCACGGATATTGTCAGCTTCCTCTTTAATACTTTTCTCACTCAGATAGCTAAGTCTCCCCCTATCCCGGATACTCGACTGTTAACAAGACAAAAAAACATGCATAAAACAATTACCTCATGCATGGTGTGCTAAACCCATCCATTTATGAATATTCATGCATGTGCATCAACCAATAATCATCATCTACTTATGCCCATGATATACACCAAGTACAACATTTTTAAGATCATGATTACAAGCAATTCATTCATTAATTCATGAGTATGTAGGTATGCTACATTACATAGCTCCATATAGATGCATATAGGATGATATAGCCATCATCACCTATATAGATGGTTTGCAGCAACGGTCAGATTGCTAAATTTTCCCGTCAGGAGTCTAGACCAGACTTCCTCAAATAAATTTTCTGAAGTGCCACATGGTGAAATTATTTAAAAATAAAGTGATCACAGAAAAAGCCAGTGATCGCCACCCTTGGGGGAGTGGTATATGGGGAGTGGTTCCCCCACCCTTTTGAAAATTTTTGAGTTTTGGAAGGCGCTCAGATGCAAAATGGTGCTAACCTTTTCTAACTAAATTTGTCTGTGAGACCGAATAAATTCCTATTGGTCTTTTGGAATTTTTTTATTTTCATTCTTTTAATTTTTTGCGTGCCACTCAAAACTATGCCGCGTGCCACAAGTGGCGCACGCGCCGCCATTTGCAGAAGCCTGGTGTAGACAAACTCTGCATTAATTAGACGTATGGATGCCACATCAAACCATGCTATATCTAGCTATCCGGCCAACCATCATTCCCTGTTTAAATGCTAAATTTTTGAAATATTACTTACCTCCATGCCATCTATTTTCTCTTGAAGCCAACCAAACAAGTTACAGAGGGCAACAGAGTCTTTCAACTGAAATAAACAAATAACCAGTTTCCACAAGTTTGCAAGAATAATGGAACTTGATCCACGTAATATAACAAAATAATAATTTTGACAAACAAATGCCGTCTGCTATATTTTTTTCCTGTACGATGCTACCAGTAGTCTTGATAGTTTAACTAAAATGGACCAGCAAGTATTAACCCTTTAGCTGCTAACACTATAATGTGTATGTGCATGCCTGGTGCCTAATGTTAGAGCTAACGTTAGGCTAGTACAAGGTACAACATCAATGTTAATTGTTAGGACTATTTTGTGTGTTTTGATACCTGATATTGGGTTTTATCTATTGAGTCTTTAAAATCAAAGTATTGTTCTCTTCTCTCCATTGGTATCATAAGCTTCTGAATCGACTGCTGTCTACTGTAAATATCTGCCTACAAATGTCACACATTTTACCGTGGTACTTGAAATATTCTGGCCGACTGTCCATCTTGTTTTGTGCTGTCTAAACTGTTTGGTATATTAAATAAATATGAAATCGCTGGTAACAGTGTTGCACTGGAGAAATTTTCTAATTAACAATGGTTAAATAAATCCATGTGTATTAGAGTCTTGACTAACTCTGTATGTACAAACCTGACAGTTCTGTCATTGATGAGAGTTGAAGAAATACACATCCTCACATAAGCACTGGCATTGCTGCCCTGTTGTTTCAACAAGCCAATAATAATGTCACATGACTACTAAGGGTCAAGAACTGCCTATGGATGCCACATTGGACCATAGTATTTCAAAATTTCGAGCTGACCGTTGATCAAATTTTGCACCAAGCATGCTCTGTACATTAATCAGATTCTTAGTCATGGATCTGATAGCTAAAGATATAACTTCAGATTATGTGTAAGGGATGTTGTCAACATCATATCATGTTGTCCAGCATGGTTTCTTCCAGTTGCTATGACAACTACTGAATGGCCCAAAACAGCCACTGTCACTGTAATTATAATGAAACTCACATTAGCACTCTTCATTCCAAGTATTTCTTCATCGTTCTTCTGTGCCTTCATTAACAGCAATGGTGAAGCCTCTTCAATACGATTTTCCTGCACAGGAATAAAACGAGGAGGACATTTATACATGATTCCGATGCTGTGTTGTATAATGCTGCTAAATGGTTTTCCTTTAAAATGCCAAGATGCTATGGTAACACAAACGTGTTTACATTTCAAGAATTTTATGTTAAGCTTTGCCCAATTATTAATATTCATGAGACTTGCCACAACAACAATAGGAGACATCTACAACCCATGACCATTATACATAACAAATAAGACATACATCCATCATTCCCGTCTTGAAATATCATGTTCATAAGCTTATTGTCTATCTATCATGCACGCATCTATTCTATATGCATGGGGCCTTTTCTCATGAATATTGGAAGAGATGACACTATGTACCATATGAACTTATACTACTATATACCTATGTATTGCGTATCAAGTAAATAAACCATACTGGAACTAAACATTTTAACATTAAGCCCTGCCCACTCATTAATATTCATGAGACCTGCCACAAACACAATAGGGGACATCTACTACCCATGGCCACAATACATACCACTTATCACATCCATCCATCATTCCCTTCTTGAATGAATTATAACACCGCTGGAAAAAAAACAGAAAGCCAGGGCGGTTTTGTGATTTTTTGTCCTAAAACTTCAAACTAGCAGTATTTTTTTGGAGTTTGCCATTGTTGATATTTGTTGACTGTTACCCAACCAACAATGGATTGTGTGCTGACCTGGTTATATGATAACTTTATACATTATGACATTGTTACCCTGTAAGTGTTTTAATCCCAAGGTGGCAAAATGACTTTGACCTCTTCCAAACACACCAAGGGCTTTTGTACTCAAAATAAGCAATCTACACACCAAATACGAGTCAAAGTTGGCATTATTGACCTCAAATGACCTTTGACCTCTACCACACGCAATCGGATTCTTGTACTCAATATAAGCAACCTACACACCAACTATGAGACTAACTTTGATTCTTTTCAACTTCCGCAAGGAATCAATGATTCTTATAGTTGGATTCTTATTTTAGGAAATTCCAACAACGACAGAGACTAATTACAGACTGCAGGCTAGACTTCAGCAGACTGAATTATAAGACTGCTGAATACAATCACATGAATGTGATTAAAAAAATTAAATGAAACACTGATATTGAAAGAAATATAATTAATTTTTCTATGTATGCATTCATGCAAAAAAGTAAATAAGTAAATTTATTATTGAGCTAGGTAAATGATTTAAGTACCTTAAAGGTGGTGGCGCTAGTAGCAATGTGACGTGGGTCTTGAGTGACACTCGAAACTCATTATATTGGTGCACCTCACCATACAAGATTGCAAACTATGCCGGAGAGAACCTATTTAATGTCATCTGAAATTTCACATTTCGGTATGTGAAGCTACGAGCGCCCCCATCTTTAAGAGCAAGCAAAGGAAGTTTGTCTTGCATAAAAGAAATACTTTTAAGCAAACAATATCTTGTGAAAGGCGAGAGGAGTGAATCTCTTGATATGACTGCAAATACGAATACAAAATTGGATGGAACAAAAGAGAAATATGAAGTGAAGTATGTAAGAAAAAATACACAAAGTACGCATTTGAAGCGGAAATTTCATAACAAAACAAAAAATTAATGTATACAGTTCTTTCTGGATATGTCTAGTTAAAAGTACCCCATTGTCGTGGAGAAACTCGACACTAAAGTGATAGAATCCCCAGCGGAGTCAATATTATAGGACTATCATGGAAATTTCATAGTTCCAAAGCATTCACCCCCCCCCCCCAACAAAAATAAAATAAAAATAATAATCCTATTGTACCAACATACCTCTGACTAAAGAATCTGGATCATCCATTCATTGAATCACCCAAACCCTATGTGTATAAATGTCCCCCCCCCCCCCCCCCCCCCCCACAAACACATGTCCAGTCCACACAGGGTTGGGAAAAATATTTTCGTATTTACATACTTATAGCCTATACAAGATCATGATCATTTTAAGTCAACTTGACTGACTTTACAGTAGGACAGGCTCGGTGTCGTATGCAGGGCCTCGGTACTAGGCACATACGGTATGCGCGCAGTCAGCGGGGACCTGGCTTCGGTCCCTTCAGACCGTGGCCCTCGTATGCGCAATGCCTTTCCCTATGCTATATTTTTCTCGTCAATATATCCTGGGCCTTAAATGAATCACAAACGCATATATCCAAACCACAGGTTAACTTAGATACTTGATGAAAAAGAGGCGCCAGCATTTTTGATTTGTCATTTAATGAGGTGGACCCTCAAGAACCCATCCGCTGGGAAGCGGTCCCTGGGCCTAATGAACAACAAACCTATGAACCTTGAAAATGAAGAAATATTAAATTCCTCTACATTTATTTCTGTCACCGTATATGTCCACAGTTAATGTGAAAGCATTTGTATAACTCAAGGTGATGTGTATGATATACCGGTATTATAGCCATTAAATAATGTCATTAGCTTGAATATACTTGAGTCTATAAAGGATTGCCGTCTAAAAATAAAATAATTGTTATCTGTACCTCGTGGTGAACACGAAACAGTAATAAAACCAAGGTGAAATACTTAGTAGAAGAAGTTTCAAGAAAACCCACTAGTGCTTAATTGCAATGACTATTGACATAACACTTAATTATAGCACGCCAGGCGCCATATAATGAGCCACGATTTTTAAAATTGATAAAATATTTTAAACAGAAAGTATTTATAAAGAGTATTGGTGTATGAGGACATTAAAATAATCAACAATTATATGTATATCGCAGATAATTGTAAGGTCAATTTATAATATGTGTTAACGGGAATACTGTTTGCATTATCACCCGATTATTGGCATTTAAGTAAACTTTAATGAGGGTTATTTTAACCTTGTGCGAACAAATCTGATATATGATTATTATTATTTTGTTCAATGGGCATAAACTGGAAAACGTAAAAAAGGTAATATCATAATTATACAGAAGAAACCCCATGCATGAAAGGGCCTGCCTTCAAACCAAAAATGGGCGCTAAGTATTATACCTCATCAAACTACCAAGGGGTCTCACAACGATCCACTCACAGCAGAATCTAAAGGCCTTGGACAGATCAGGTGCTCGCATGTGGACTAACAGGACACACACCGCAATCGCCTAGACCAAAATATGCGGCAACGATTAATAGTTTAATGATATAACGTATTACTATATCGATAACAGCATGTTCATTATAATAAATACTAAATAATATAATTATATAAATACTAATATTTTGTCTTAGGCTATGCCTTCACGTTGTTCTGAATAACAATTGTAGTTCTTAGAACAACGGGACTTACATAATAGATCATCAATGGTGGTTCAAAATACATAAAAACTTAGAAACATATGAAGTACAAAACAGTACGGTACTTGATAATTGATTGATAATTAAAATACGTTATACATGTCGTGTAAAACAACTTTTCTTTTTAACTGTAACCTTAGAGAACACTCGATAGGGATCAAAGTTCAAAATTCTTCGTTTTAAAACTTCCGAACTTCGGACTTTACGCCAGAAACAACTTAGGTAAAATAATGCATGCTAGCCGTATATGATTGCAAAATAAACATCAAACAAACGTAAAACATTGCACCATATTTCCTGCTAAAATAATTGATTAGATTGATATTTTTATTTGATCGAGTTTTGTGTGATTTACGGTTTGCACAACCCGTTTGGAATGTATCATGTATATGCAACGACTTGAGCAGCCGAAACTTGAATGTATATTAAAGAAAATTACCCGATGTGGGTTGAAATATTCGTTTGCCCCGAATAAATACGGACACAAGTCCTTGACTTTTAGACAAAATAATGCAGGTAAGTGCATAATGGGATATCAACAGATCACTGTGTATAGGTCTTCTCAACATTTGTCTTTAGACTAGTCCGAAGTCAACTATATATTCTTCACCGTCCCTTTCTTAAAACAAATTCTTCTGGTAACATAAAATATTGATTTTATACAAGCACAAATACAACTCTTTTAAGCATTGTGTAAAACAGCCTAAAGGCGAATTCAGACGAAATATTCTTATTTATAATACAAAGCAAAGAAGTTGGGAGGCGACTTAGTTAGATTATGATTACACGAGTGCATATCACAAATTGATAAATATAATATACATAAATAAATTAGCATTCAAATAAAAGTATAGAAGTCAAAGGTATATTTTAGTTATATACAACACTTATAAATGGACAAGAATATATTGATTATGCCTTAAGGTGATATTGGTGTAAACAGAAAGATTGTTATGTTAATGATTGGTGGATATAAAACCTATGAATATTCAGTTATGAAAGTGATAATAATACCATGCAAGGCAGACGACAGAGGTACACCGCTGCTTTGACCGTTGAAGTTGTGCCTTGTGCTACAGATACAGTCCAAAAATCACGAGCATATAATTATAATGCGTGCGCGCGCATGTTTCCATGTGCACAAACAGCTAAATAATTAGTGCTGCGCGCGTAATTTCTGCTTCCGTCGATATAAGCAAAATTATGACGTCACGCGAAGTTTGAAGGAGAAAATATGTCAGTATATATTAAAGAACTCTTAAAATAGCTTGTACAATTAATAATTTATAATAAATAATAAAGAAAATAAGTTTGAAAAGTGCAGTTAACATTATTTAGAGTTTAAATTAAATTAGAACTAGCGATTTAATATTGAACTACATATGTGGAATGTACATGTATGCATTTAGCGAATCAAAGCACTGATTTGAAATAAGTTAAAAGAAAGCTGAAATTTATACAAAATAATTGCAAGAATATGTTCATTAAGGCCTACAGAAGGCTTCTTTCGTTTCAAATATTATAGGCTATACCTAAGCATTATTATGTTACATGGTTTATACAGATGAAACTATTGTAGTCTACTTTAGACGAATCGATAAAGATGAAAGACTAGCTTCAGAACCAAACAAGAATGTAATCTATTTTATATCAAGGGGAATTTTATAGCCTGGTGACATTTCCCTATTTTGGTGAAATTTCAATTCTTTCCTGGTGACATTTCCCTCTCGTGGTGAAATTTCAATTACCATTGGAGTAAACTGCCAATCCAGCAGTTTGAAATGTCACTTGATAAAAGAGTAGTCCTAATGACAATATTTTTGGGGTGAATTTCATTCTTTTACTCTTAGAGAGTATGTTGAATAGTTCAACTTTGTAGAATCATTGCACAAAATGTTATTCTCGGTTTTCCGAAAGATTCTGTAAATTCTAGATACTCGTTTTTTTTACTTCCAGAATTTGTAAAATTCGCCAAATTTAAACTTTCAATCTTGGTGATTCTGTTGCTAATCTTCCATTCTTTGTTCCATTTGACTTGATCAAGGTGATATAATGACAAAGAATAAATATTTAAAAAAACATTTGGATGAAAACGAAAACACAATGATAAACTCGGAATAAGAGCAATAAGTACTTACTTACTGTACTCTTACTTAATAATAACCACCTAAACAACTCCACAAATCAAAATAAGGCTCTTCGGATTTTTGACAGGGAAACATTATTATTACGGTACATCAATAATTGACATTGACATTGACATTGACCGAAACGTTACGTTTTACTTTAAATTTACAGCTCTAAAACGTAATACAATACGTTTTACCGTCACTTTGATGTAACGTTTTACATACGGTATCATAGTTTCAATATTTACGCTAAACCATAGTTCCTTACTGTATAACATTGTTCACTACATGAAAAGCGACATATAACATACTCAGAGGTACATCGTTTTGATTGTTCTAGTGACGGATTAGAACATCACACAATCACATTTGAACATTAACCAATAAACAAAAACAACCACCCTAACACTACGTGATGAGTAAAGGCTTCTAGGAATGCCAGGATTGATGAAAACATCCCAATCGATTGAGTGTTTCATTTAGAAGACATTGAACGTGGGTTAGGCACTGAAGTAAATAACCACTTAAATTACCACAAAATTAATAAATTCGAGACTGTCAACTATCAGGTCAGTAGCCTATATAATATATTGAATAACTTATGTAGTCTCGATTATATATATATATATATATATATATATAATAGAGTATACATAGGATTTTCAAATATTTTACCGCGTTTTTAT